>VZSZ01005772.1:230058-262797 GCA_013398815.1 Ibidorhyncha struthersii
CCCAATTTTCTGCCATTTCTCCCTTTCCACCCCCCTTCTCTTTCCTCATTTTGTCTCTGCAGCCGGGCGCTCTGCACAAGGTGGCCGCGCTGCAAGGGGTTTAAACCACAGATAACGCAAAAATGAAGGGAGACGACGGGCAAAAGTTGAGGGCTGAATGCTTGAGTTTCTTTCCTATTTTTGCTTGGAAGAAAGCACTGGAGCTGTGGTATCTGCAGAGATTTATGAAGCTGAATTCTAGCAGTACTGGTGGGCGTAGATTTACGTGCTCTAACAGGGGTGTGCTGAGAGTGACTGATTTGCTTGTACTTTTTATGCTTGTACGAATGAAAATCAGGCTTTCTCCGGTATCCCTGAGAAGTGAGCTGAATTTACTGCTGATTTTGTAACTTCTGCATCATACTCTAATGACTACAATTGGATTTCTTAACATGGTCCTGCTCTCCTGTCTTCCGTATTATGCTCAGGAAGCTTTTTCTGATTACCAGGACTTGGGAGTCCATTAGTGCAGAGCATATTTAGTGTATATCTTAATTTACCTTCATTTTACTGCCCACTTTTCCTCTTGAATGATGATGTAAAATTTTCCGTCAAAATTAAAAGGTTATACAGATAAATCTTATTAGAAACCAAAGAAATTTAGTAAATGCAACCTGTAACTTTGTATTTGAATCGGTAATTCTGGAGGGACAAACTGTGAAAATGTTTTATCAGTGTAGACGATTAACACCAAAGATTAACACCAGAGAAGAAGTTAGGGGAGGCCGTTCCATTCGGTTTTGACTGCTGTCTTTTTAAAATCCATTCTCTTTACCCGAACAAAGGTGTTGTCGTTACTTGATTTCTAAAGCCCACTGATGAGATTTTATCCGCTATCTCATTAGAAAAGAGAATGGCTAAGTGGATGTTCCAATAAGTCTATTTTCAGTATGTGAACTTCTTAATCTTGCAGTGTCATTTAGAGCAGTGCTGCCTCAGCTTAACAGGACAGTAAATGTCATTCGAATTTATAGAAGCACAAGTGTGCAGTCTTTGCGGTGAAGTTCCCTGACTGATACGGTATATGGTGGCCTGTGCGAATACACAGAATTCGTGATCTAAATATTTTTCCTTGCTTTGCTTTCCACAGTAACTAAGCCACCTTCTCTGAAGCCCTCTTCCAACAAAGTGCTGAGCTTGTGTTTAAGTAAAAATATCTGGTTTGGTACTTTGATGTGTGGGATGCGTTCAGGCATGTGCTAAACATGCACTGCTCAGATCTTCTGCTCAATAATACAGTGAAAGAAAAGAGCTGAGAAGCTAGGACCTGCCTGGGCACTTTCTCAGTGAATGGGGCTTTGGGTGCCCTCTCTCTTACCACTGTTGATGCTTCAAGGTGCAGCTTAGCCTTGCAGCAGAAAACAGACGCTTGACTGCAATAAGTTGTGTTAACTACTGAAACTTTTTGCGTAGTAGATTATATTTTCGCAGTTTACTCCTATTGCTTATTTCTAGCCTTCAAAACAGAGACAGTCCTGTGCTCTGTATTTGTACACCACATCAGTTAGGGTACCTGCATACTGCTGTTCTTTAGGTAGTATGTGTGTACTGCAATTTAAAATTCCTAGTCATCTCCCTGAAGCGCAGCAGACAAAAATCATTAATTATTGTATCGTTATGCTAAAAGAACATCCTTCTGCCAGCCCTCAGCACAGATGAAGAGATAGTGTTTGGAGCTGCTAACCCCAGTATTTCTTTTCTTAAATGTATTTGATGAAACAGCTTAGGAAGAGACACCAAACTAACACAGCTTAGAAGTGACTATGACAGAAATCCTTAAGGAACAGTTTATTTTGAAGACACAAAAATGCACGTGATGAAAGGCAGGGTGCTGCTTTAATGAGCAAGAGAACACCAAAAGTCTCCTCTGGTTCTATTCATCTTCCACGCTCATACAAGTCTCTTCTGTTGCCAGACTCTTTTTCACCCAGTATCTGCAGAAGAAGCTAAAGCAAAGCACACAGATTGCTTTGAGTGCTCAGAGACTAATTGTTGTTACTAGTAAAGCATTTGAATAATTACAAAAAGAGGGAGTCACAAAGCACCCAGGTGCCACCAGAGACAAGCTCGCTGCACAGCCAGGCAGGGAAGGACAGTTCTGTAACCCAGATCCCAGATTTTCATGCAAGTCCTACGTAGTTCCCAGGGGGCACGTGCTATTTTTGCCCAGTCGCTTCCAGGTGCCATCAGCATCCACTGATGCAAATGCACTTTCAGGGCTGTGATCTGCCAGACCAAGGCCATCCTTGTAATCTGCTGTGGAACAGACACAGTTCAGAGATGAGGGAGGTTTTTGTGAGCTTTATCAATGATTACTTGCTTGCGGTGGCTGCATGTGGGTGGCGGGACCTGGAAAGGCTTTATAATTTGCAGACCTCCTGGTAGGATTGCACTTTGGTACAGCAGAAGTCCACACTGTTGCAGAAAAGTTGTCCGACCCTTCGGCTCCCCTGTCCTCCTGCCTGTTTTGTGCAGGCCTTTGCTTTCATGTGACCATTGAAGTGGGTCAGATTAGGTAACTCATCCAACTGAAAAGTAACACAGAAAATTAAAAAAAGTTTCTCTTCAACCACACAAATACTTGTGCCGATGGAGGGGAGAAAACAGGAATGGGCAGCTAAAGGAAAAGCAGACCTTTGCCTTTCAGAGGCAATGTGTATTTATGCTGGATGTAACTAGTTATAGGTGGTTCGGTCACGGTTGTTACAATGATATCCTCTCCAGGTAGCAGTGAATTTGTGCTTTGGAACTCCTCTTAGGATGTCTATAATTTATTTTCTGTTTCCTTTTTTTAAAACAGGGTTCTCGGCGAATACTAAGGCCTAAATTCCTGAGTCACTGATCGCTTATCAAGTGTTAGAAGCAGAGACACCGGACAGGAGAGAAGTGAGAAGACTGACAACCCAAGAGCTCACAGGATGCTGAGGACTGAGGGTCCTGTTCTGAAGCAAACGCAGAGATCATTGCAGACGGTAACTTACTCCCGGTTTTTGGTAGCCCTTCCTGTCTAGGAATTCTTGAAATGCTCACAACCCGTAGAACATGGAGACCTCTGCCTCCTAACAAAATCTCCAAAGCAGATTAACAGAAATGCTCCAAAATGTAGCTTGTATTTTTTTAAAGCTTTCATTGGAACCAAACAAAGCAACAGTGTAATAAAGGGGCAAGGAAACAGTTTCTCAAAGGCTCAGGGACACTACCAATTCTGATCCTAATTAATTCAAGATTTTAGTCTGTTCCTGCAATCATTTCTGAGGTGGTGTTAGTTTGGAAGTTAGTGTTCTGTGAACACTGAGGCTTCATTGCACCATTGTTTATTCAGTAAAGGTGATAGCAGTTGCTGGACCATATTTTGAAAAGCTACACGTGACTGCAGAATTACCAGCCAGCTGACTGGCCTAAGATCAGGAGCCTCAAGCCTGCCACCTTTTCACATTTTGGAAACCAAAACAGTAGGGTGGATATTTACTATTACAATTCTGCAAACAACTCTACAGCCACAGCTGTTACTAGGAAGTCCTGGCACACGTGTGCTATCTCAAATGAACTTTCTGAATTTTATTCTGTAAGCTGTGCCATCTAGTGTGGTGACAGGGAATCTCGGCTGTAGCTTAAGAGCGAGTGACAAAACGCCCTGCTGAACCGGACCCGTGGTGCATCTGTCTCGCTATTCTGGCTCTGACAGTGGCAGTAGGGGATGCTATTTAGGGAGCACTTTTGAGCCTGGCTGGTGTCTGATCCCGTGGTATGCGGAGCTGCTGTATTAGGGATGTCGGAGAGTACTGCTCTTAAGCAGGCCTTGTGTATGTACAGTACTTCTTCCAGTTTTACTTTTATAATAGAACAAAACGGAAACGTGAACAAGTACAAAAGAAATACAAGTTAAGGAGCCCTGTTACTCCCTGTGGCAGTGCTATCCGGGCATCTGGAAGTTCCACAGCCAACTTGAAAATGAGAGTTTGGCAGGAGAAGCTTTATGGAGGTTTGCAGAGGGCTCTTCCTGAGCATAAGGACAGCACGTGTAAAAAACCCAGTGGTGCTTTTGTGAAGCTCTGTTGAGGAAGGAAAGGAGAACAGGTGACAGGTGAGGTTGGAGGCAGGTAGCAGCTCTCTGATAATAAGAGCTGTCGCTGTTTGCTCATTGTCAGACCTTACACTGTGGATTCTCGCTGTCACAGAGTGAAAAACCAAGCAGTCATTGCCACCAGTCAGGTGAATAGTAAGAGGCATTATGCCTCTCACTGCAAGTAGTGCACAGGCATGTTCCCATGACTTACATGCCCTGTAGTCATTAACTCGCTGGGCTCAGTGTCAGTGGTACACAGTGCTTATGGTACATTCTTAACGGGTGGTGGTGTAAAACTGTGAACACCATTGCCTGTTTCTTTTGGATCCATTAAAGGTCCACCCACATTTTGCTTTTTCCATGTTTTAGGGTCAAGTTACCAGGCGCCATATCTGCTCTTAACAACTTTGGGCTGGTGTGATTCCTGAAAAATATAGAATAAATCTGTAGTAACTCTCTTAATCGTATTTCCTATTGATAGAGCAGATACCAAGTACTAGTGTGGCGCAAGCGTGCTTTGGTAGTTACCCCTTGCAGTAGCAGTACAGTATAATCGTGTTCAGCACCAATGATTCTTTCAGTGTGAAGAATACTAGACAGAAGACTTCTGTCCTGTCTACTATTTTGTTAAGTTTTCTAACCCAGCCATTTGCTATGGAGTTGTTTTTAATTTGCAGCCAAAGGAGTAGACAGTTTAACTGGAAATGGTCAGATTCGCTTGGGAATATACCGCTGTAGTAAAAGAGGATGTGCAGTAGAGCGGAGGAATGCAAGAAGGGAATATAGTGAGAAGGGAGGAGCACAGATGGAGCTGTAGAAGCAAGTACTTCTTGCTTGCTTACTTACTTACTTACTTCTGTAAGGTCTTTTGTTCATCTATTCTTGCTGTCCCCAGTGAGATGTGCCCAAAGGCAGAGCTAAAAGGAGATGGGAAAAGGAATCTTAAATTCAAGACTCTGCTGCCACGGAGGTTTTCTTGGCAGTTGCTTGACACTTTCTGCGTTGGGTCCTCACCCAACCAGGTAGAAAAATAGAAGGGCAAATTTTTCATATACTTCGGTCCTGCATCACACTCCGAGAACAAACTGTAACCCTGACTCTCTTTCTGTACCATCCTTTTCCCATATTAATTGCGAGTATCTCGGCTCTGAACAATGGACACTCTTCTCTGTGAAACATTTCACAGGAGCCAGCAGGTGGCACATGGGGAGTATCTCTGGCAGGAAAAGCTCTTCGTTTCCAGTCAGTGAGGAGATGGTTTTTCATACTTGTTATCAGCTTTTGAAGAGCAAAGTTTTCCATACCTTCTGTCCTAGATTGCTGACCAAGAGGTTGCTTTCTGCAGTAAGACACTGAAGAATGTAGGGAGAGCAGAGAAGCAGGCAGATTACAACTGGTGGGAGTGCCGTCCTCAGAACTGGCCTTCAGAGTGGTTAATAATGAGGATATCCCAGAACCGGTCCTGCTTTACATTTTCAGCAGTTAAAATCTGGAAGGCAGCCAGCGGAGGGGGGGGAAAAGTTGTTTCTCAGAATGAATCAGCACGTGTGTCTGTATGGCTTACAGTCATGGTGAGGGGAAGCCAGGCATCATCAGAGCCTTTCCTTGTGTCCAAAGAATCAAAGGCAATAGGCTGAAAGGGACCTCAGGAGTCCAGTTTAGGGCTGGTGTCTGCAGGCTGCTGGTGGCCTGGAGGTCCTCCATGAATGCATTTAATTTTAACCTCCTCCCCTCCCAACACCCACATCGATGGCAAATGTGTTTTTGCCTGTCAGCAGGCACAGGTTCCCAACTGCTGCCAGTACAAATTTCAAATGTTTTTTATTCTAATAGTAAAATCAAAGTACCGTAAGACAGTAAAGCTGAGCTATATCTTAAGAGCTTTGTTCTTCATAGCCACCAAAGTAACTGTAAAACACAAGAGGGTCTGTGGATTCTTTTCTAAAAAACTTTTTATATTAACAATCAAGAAGTGCTGGTCTGTTTTTCCCTTCTGCCATAAGACAACATCGACCTGTGGATGAATGTGTAAGCTGATCTTGAAAGAGGGATAAACCGGAGCCTTCAGGATGATGTATTTCATTATTTAACTGTGTTTTCTGTTAGAAAATCATTGCTAGTCCCTGTCTGCTCCCCCTGAATTCACTTACCTCGTCACAAAGAAACATGGGAAGCAAAGTATTTCCACTTTCTTTTTATCACCCTTGTACTTAATTGGAGCTTTTTATGCATGTCCTCAGTTATCTTTTATCTGACTTACTAACTCAGGTTGCTCCATCTTGGCATGCTGGGCATACATGTGTAATCATTTCTGTAGCTTTCCCCGTTATCTTTTGAGTTTACATCTTTCTTAAAGAACAGTAACCAAACCTGGACACAGACATCACCCCCAGAGGTGACCCAGACTGAGAAGTACAGACGGTTATCTCGTGATTGTCTTTGTTCTCATGATAAAGTGCTTCCTTTTTTTTTGCACAACCAGGACGTTGCTGACATTTACAATCTACTAAAATCCCTGTGTCATTCCCTTGCTGAACTCCCACCTAGCCCGTTGTTCCTCATTCAGTATTTGTGCAGCTGAGAAGTTCTGCTTGGGAGAAGTCATCCAGTTCTGTTTTTTTCACTCTTATTTTCCGGGTTTTGTCCAACATGTCAGGATCATTTTGAATCCATTTGAAGCCCTTCGTCATCTTTGTAGTGTTTTCTAACTGGGTGTCATCTGCAAATTGAATAGATTCTTTGGAAGTACACAGGTTTTCCATGAATTTTCAAGGAAACAGCTTGTGATTCTGAGTTTGTTCTACTATGTTTCCATATTACAATGCATTTTATCCTCGCTTAGATGACTCAAAACATCTAACAGGTCTAATGCTGGTCTTTCCTACTTACCCATAGTAATCTGACTTGGAATTCCTTCTTGGGTTTGAGGTAGAACTTATTGCTTGCCCAGGCCAGTCTCTTACTGCATTTCCTGTGCTGTCTCTGAACTTGTGTACTGTGCCAGTAATATCAAGACATGACACCTTTCCCTAAATCCCTTTTCCACATAGATTTGTTTCCCATGAGCCATTATTTGCCATGTTTTTTTTTTCAGTTTATTAGTCACTCTGAAAGTCATGCTTTCTGTTTTGTTGTTCTCTGTTCTCCTTTTCTGTAGCTTTGGTACAGTTGCATTTCATATGCCATTTCATGATTGGTGCCTGTTGCTTTTTACCTTCCTCCTAGGTTAGAATCAGATCCCTTCTAAGGATTTGAAGGAGGAGGGAGAAAATACAAGGCACTGCAAGGCAGAGAAAAAGAAACACTGATCCACTAAAAATCTCTTGGGACCCA
The DNA here is from genome assembly GCA_013398815.1 of Ibidorhyncha struthersii. NCBI lineage: Eukaryota > Metazoa > Chordata > Aves > Charadriiformes > Charadriidae > Ibidorhyncha > Ibidorhyncha struthersii. The sequence goes on from VZSZ01005772.1 coordinate 237,497, forward strand.
GTAGAAAGGGATCAGAGTTGCAGATCTACAGATCTTGCTCAACTGAGTTTTTCCCTGTGAACAATATTTTAATCTCTGCACTCTTTAGACATAATGAGAAATGCCACAAAAATGCCTTTGTTCTTCAGTGGAAGTTCTGCATGCAGCAGAGTAGCAGGGTCGGTATACTGTACAGGAATAGGCTGAAGCAATAATATGACATTATTCCTTTATATTATGTTATTTTGCCAGTGATGGGGAGCAGCAGAGACCCCAAAGCATAAAACATCTTACAGTATATCTGGCTAAATTCTATGAAATGTTAAGCATCTCAAGCTCGTCTCAGAGTTCACTGAAGTTGTGGTACCCGGCATCTCTTAGAAATTGAATCATAAATAAAATGTTCCAGCAAATTCATGCTGCTAGACTCTCGTGGTTGTCTAACATCCTGGAGACATTACGCTTTGACTTTCATGTAGATTCTTTATGTTGTCAGGCCCATAGAAAAATGCAGCATAAAAGACATCCAAATATTTATTTTGAAACAACTTTTAACAGAGAAATTTTATCAAAGTCCACAGTCTGAAGAGCACCGCGAAAATAAATACAAGCTTGAGTTTTGTGATAAAAAAAAAGGACATCTGTGTTTGTAGCTGACAGGTATTATCTTCTAAGCTGGAGATAGAAAACAGTTGATTCTGAGAAAATACGAGAAATGTGGTTTTAGCTCCTGGGAAAGAACAGCTTCTGAGAGGACACTGCAGGGAGCTGGTGTAGAGTGTGATATCATTTTACACTCTTTCTTACAGCATGTTACCTGTGTTTGCAAGCTTTACAGGCAAATGACTTTTTTTCAGCTGGAACATGCCATGTGTGTTCTCTTAGCCTGGCTGGGATGTTTCTTTACTGTGAAATGAAGCTTTTTGCCATAACTGAAGGAGGCTTTAGAGCCACGTCACTGGTGTCATCAGCAGGCTCATACACCGTCTTAAATATTCCCTTGGATTCGGTGCCAGGCATAACAACCTGCCTTTCTTATGAAGAATTTTGTTAAGCGTTGTCTGAAGTTTGTCTAAATGAAGTATCACGTGAGCCAAGGACATGTAGAGGAGTGGAACGGAAATAAGTCCCAGAGGGGTCCAGGTGAGCTTGCTTTCTTTGGACAAGCACTTTTCTCACCCCCAACCTGGCTATATATTCTTTTACGCTTCTTCATGTATTGCTGAGTGCAAGTATTTCATTCTCAGGACTTTAAGATACTCTTAATCTTCAGCAGGTGACTTAGGCCAAACCTTTCTAGAATTTCTGAATATGGGTGTTCATGCCCCCTTTGTTTAGATGATGCTTTCCTGAAAGCTGCAAGCAATCAGATTGTTTTATTAATCACATGATGGAATTTAAAATTAAGCTCTCAATTGCCTGAATTTTCCTTTTTCTGTGTTGCCTCGCTGCTTACCACACGAGGACTCTACAGCTCTCATGGGAAAGGGTTCTCCCAGATGGTCTGTCAGCTCTGGTGGTAGTTTTTCTTCACGACCCAAACAGGCTTGATTACAGATCTGGTATCACTGAGTTGCACGGGGGTATCTTCATTGATGTCACATATTTCTCCTCCCTGTAATGAGAGGCCAGGGGTATAAATAAGCAACAGGAATCTTCTGTGTGCCTTGAAATACAGATTTGCTGACATCAAATCTGCATGCCCTATTCTGAAACTGATGCCGCAAGTTCCTCTTTCCCGACTTAAATGTTTGAAGGAGGATGTCATTGGTCACTTAGTCATGTGCTGCTTTCATCTGATGACAGGAGAAAGCATAAAGACCTTTCTCACCCAGTCATTTTAGAGGAAAAGGCAAGATATGAGGTAGTAATTTGTGCTTAACAAGCCAGCACTTGATGCAGTCACTCCATCCTGAGACCGAGGTCACATGCTAGAACCAACCAGGGGTGTGATTTTTTTTTGCTTCCCCAAAGTATTCCCTGCTTTGCCCTGATTGCGGCGTCAAGGGATACAGCTAATCCATACAAGGCATCGCAGACTGTGCTGAAGGTCTAGCTTAATGGTTCCCATCCTAGGGACCAGCACTGCTTTTGGCCACAAGGTATTAAATACTCAAAATTGAGGCCGGCAGGCACAACAAAGTGCAACATTGCACTGGGGCTGCTGCCCAGGGTCTGACAAGGCATGGGGACAGATGAGCTGGATTCTGCAAGATGCGTGGGCCTAGAAATAGCAAAAGTGTGCTGGGTCGTTTGCCTTCCAGAGGAAGGAGGAGGTGAACAGGCAGTGCAGTAGGTTCTTGGGCAGCATTTGCCCTCCCCTTCCTTTGCGATGTTTTTTTCTCAGTGCCACTTTTGTGTTGAAAAAAGGGTCGAATAACTGAACGCGGCATTGCCTTCAGCAGCTGTGGACAGTTGTACGCCTAGAGGGAGGCTGGTGACCTGCCCGTCCAAACAGTTGGTGAACTTTGTTTACTGTACTAGAATAAAATCCTGCTAAGCGCGGGTGCTCATCACATCGTGGTGCCAAAGCTTTGCATTCAGCACGCGGGCTGAGGGGCAGTGATTCTGAGCCACTGACCTTCTGCAGCATGTCTTTGCACCTCCTCGAGTAGGGCTGGGAGACGGACTACATCTGCTGAAGGGGACAGTGTGTTCCAGACCTGTGCATGTGCACAGATCCTAAAGGAACCACAGGAAGGAGATGCCATAGGCATAACCCTGGTAAAGGTTAGGCCCCTAGGAGCTCCCTCGTTTCCTTAACTCCCTGGTCTCGGCTCTTTGAACATCATTTCCTCCATTCTTTTCCTGCACTGATCACTTAAGACCTCCGTTGCCCAGCACATTTCCAGGGAAGCTGGTGCCTATCGTGCCTTTAGCTAGTGTTGCCCTGCGCCGGGACAGGAGCCGAGGACTGTCACACACAGAGCCTCATTGTATAAGCTGGTAGACACGAGCTATTTGTATCAAGGCTGACATATAAAGCATTTGTTTACTAACGGCTGCCACCAACTAGCTGGAAGGAGGGCTAGGGGCTAAGGATGACTCACTCTGGCCTTATTTCTGGGCCTACCAAGTGTGCATTTAAGTGCAATAGGCATTGGGAATGAGGGAGAGACTCCCAGGGTGAGCCGTTTTGGTCTCTTTCCTCATCTGTGCCAACAAATGCTGTGCACTTAAGGACTGAGACTGCAGGATTTGTGCATGCTAAGACTCCAGAGAGGTCAGCTGTGCTGCTCTCGCTCCACTGATGCTGCCTGCGAAAAGATACTTAGATTTCAGAATTTTAATTAGAGTTAGTTGATGGCCTGACAAAATAATAACGTAATGCAGGCTAGCAAAATCATCTAATTGCAGCCTTCAATACCTATGTTTATTCCAGGAACAAGGGAAGATACCAGCCTGTGACACAGGACAGGCTCAAAACAAGGCAGACACTGATTGTAGGTCTGCAGTCTCGCTCAAACGCACAGGCACAGTGGAATGCAGTTACCAGAGACTGTAAAAATCCCTTGCTTACTATGCAAGACCTCCACTTCTAGTCAGTAAAATTGTACGCAGAGGTAATGTGCATCTAGATTTTAATGCAGCAGCATACATTTTAAGCTCCGGAATCTGCTCTTGAGTTCTTTCAGATCAATAAGTTGAGCATAGTCTAAGAAAATAAAAAAGCAAGACCCCTAGAGCATTGCGATGGGATTGTCAAAAGTACTGAGTCTCCTGGTCCCTCAGAAGTATATGGAAACTTTGTCTTTGCCTTCAAAACAAGATGATGCGAAGCACTGAGCATGGATATGGCAACAACACATTTCAAATCTGCTTCCCGAGAGCCTATCTTATCATTCCAGTGGAGCATCCTTCACCTTTGTAATGTCAGAGTGGCATTCATGCAGAATATGACTCACAGGTCAGGGAAATGTGTGCCATTGGTTTGCTAATTTTAAATGTGCCCTCTGTAGCACAGTTCACTTAAAACTGGGTATGGATTGTTGAAATTGTGCTCAGTCAGGCTGAATCCAAAATGAGGCAAATAAACATAACAGGTCTCTCTCTCTCTGTCCCTTCCCTTCCCGCCAGCAAATGTCGAAGTAAACAGATGCACTTGGCAGCACTACAGAATAAATTGACTTGTGATTTGCTTTGCACTTTGGCACCCTCGATGTACAAAGCTCCTGTCAAATCAGAGGACTTGGGTCAGGGGCCCACTGACAGTTGTAGACTCTAATCCTCACTTTTTTAGGAGCCATACGTGCCATAATATAGGGAAAAGTCTATGATTCTGTTTGAATGAGAGATTCTTTACTATTTCTGGTGTGTTCTGGGTTATCATGAGATATTTTCAATGCTGGAGGCTAAAGCCTCTGCTCTCCAGTGTCTTACATTGATGGGAAGGTGCGGGACTGCTTCAGTAACTGACCTAGGTGGCTAATCTAACAGCGTTAGCAAGGTGCCTCAGAAACCTGCCAGCTCCTTATAGCTTTCCCTACAATAAGATCGGAGATACGTATTTTTAAGGTGATTCAGGCTTTGTTGGCTTCTTGTTTGTAAGTAATAGGAGGGGCAGGGGTTTATAAGGCAAGAGGGAACACTATCCTGGACTGGGTTTGCATTTCAGGCGCTGGACGGATGCTCACTTCAAGGAAGAATAGTAACAACTATATTGTCTTTACCTCTGGAAAGATGCTGTCTCTCAAATGAGAGTGAAATAACTAAGGGCGGTGGCTTAGATGGTGGTCTGTTATTTCCTTTGTTAAATCCTTCTTGGCTTCCTGCTTTGACCTGAGCTTGCAGTTGGGTTTAGCAGATCTTTTCCATGCCTTTTGTTGAGCCAGGTGGGATCTACTCTGTAGCAGGATGGGGGAAAGCCCCTGTGGGATATGGATGATGATGTTCTCACACGGAGGAGGGAATCCATTTCTGAAATCATCCAGACCTCTTTTTAAGAACTGCCAGCGGTGGCCATTAAGCGAATCTGAGAACCTCTATTTGGTGCTGCATGCTGGCAAGCATCTTGATGACAGCTTTTAGTGCAGGAGGTACTGGCTTTATAAAGAAGTGTCTTTTAAAACTTACTCTGCTTGTATTAAGAAAGCAGGAATAAAAGGCTCACCAGATCTGCCCTGTGCTGTGACAGTTTAGCTCCACCATTTGCCCTGTGTGAAACAAGCACATGGCAGGGGAGTTCTCTGATTGGTGTCAAAGTTGAGGACTGAACATGCAGGACCACTCAGGCTCCAAGATCTCAGGGTGTGAGAGAGGAGCTGTGCTAGATGCTGACATTCATAAGCCAGGTGAGGAACTAGGGTACAAGCCAGGGGCAGAGAAAAGTGTTTTGCCTGTTTTCCCATGAATACATTTAAGAGGGAAAAACTCAGGTCCAGACCCTGCTGACTCGATGGATATGGGTCTACTGCAGCTGGAGCTTCAGGAATGAAGAGTGAACATGCCAGATGAATGAAGGAGCGCAAGGTCCTAACCAGACCTCCCTGCCCAGAGCAGAAGGGCAGAGCGTGGGGACGCTGTGTCGCTAGGAGACTGCATCCAGAACTGCCTGCAGGGCCAAGAGTGACTCTCGGTCACGTAGCCCATCCCCAAGCTCTCTGTTTTCTCTGCCCTGTCCTTGGGACACGTGCCCCACATGCTCTTCTTGCCTGTCCCCACGCTCGCTAGGTCTGCCAGGAGCCCTGCCAGGTGACACATTGCCTTCACTGCTGTTGCAGATACGAAAGCTGAGCTGAATTACAGCTAGCCTCTTCCCATGTCAGCACTGCCAGGTTCTCATTTGCTCTACTGCTGTGAATAGCATGGGCACCTCAGCTGTGCTCTCGGTTCCTCCCTGGGTGCTGCTACACTTGTGCTTGTCCTTTGGCGTGCAGAGGGTGTTCCCAGTAGTCCAGGGCTGTTTGCAGTGCTTATCAGCAACAGAACAAGCAAACCTGGTTGGTCCTGGAGCTGCTTCAGGGCTGTGTAAAAAACTGAGGGCTTGGAGAAGTTCTGTCAGTCTCCCTGGGCTGTAGCTGTCTAACCCATAATAGCTCCTCCCATGACCTGAGATGTCCTCGGGGAAGAAAGCGGGTGGAGAGTAGGACTTAATGCGCAAGAGTGTAAGATCAAGCACTTGGTTGGTGACTGTTGCAATCTGCATTGAAGGAATATGCAGTCTAGCAGCTATAACTTGATTTAAGGTAGTAAAGCTTGGACAGCAGGGAGATGTAGTGATTAGATGGGCTTGGCACTGCAAGCCAGGTCCTCAGCAAACTTGTTAGCTGCTTCGGTTATCCAGACAGTGCCACATGCCAGAGTCTCCCATACATTCCAGTGCATGCCCCGCAGCTTCCTCTCCTTCCTTTCCCAGCAAGATCTCTGTTTCACAGCTTAGTGCAAGCCACATCCTACCTTACACAGCCACTAGTGACATTCTCCCACCCCACAACGTATTTCCTCCATCCCCCATCCCCTAGCATGGCTCCTTGGCCACGTTCAGCTGCCCTAGCTCAGCAGAGAGGGCTCTAGCATGCTTTGCGGCAGCGGTGAAAACGAGATGTGCAACTGAGTAAAGAGGACGTAGTGTAGATCGGTGCTCGGCACGGTGGGGAGAAGAGGACGGGGGCTGTTTAGGTTCAAGGTGAAGTTTGGAAAAGCGCGGAGTTGAGTGAGAAGAGAAGTCTGGGTGAAAAGAACAGTGAGGAAAAGGTGGCCTGAAGCAGTGCTCTGTCCTACGCAGGTGGCACAGTTTGCCACCTCTGAGTCATGAGGCTCTATATGCAGAAGCAGCTGATGAGTCAGGGAAGCAGCAAACCAAACCAGAAGTAGCTGATGGGCGTGAGTCGCTGCACTTGCTAATTTTGGTATAGCTCAGATCATGAGGAATATGGTTGTGTATGTGTAATTTTAAAATGTACTACATGATCTATATCACAATTACGACATACGTGTAGAGGTGTGTGTGTATGTGTGCTTACAGTTCGTGGGGACTGCGGTTGTTTAGCTGGAGAGAGTCAAAAACATGAGAGTCAAGCGGGACCAAATTTCAGAAGGAAGAATGTTTTTGCTGCTGTTCTCACAGCAGTTGAAAGTATTAATTTTCTCAGAAGCATAAACAAGTGCTGTAGACAAATCTCTCATCACCTAAAAAGTCCTTGTCCCAAATCTAGAAGTCAAACAGTGTTCTAAACGCAAATCCCAGCCTGGCCTGTCCGATGCGCTTACTTGTGCATCCCCACGAAGCTAAACCGAGAGCAAAGGCTGCTGTTCCACAAGCAGTAACTTTGTTCACGGACCTTTCCGAGGTCTCTGTTGAACCTAGTAATTGCAGGGTACCTCTGCCCTATAGTGAACTACTTTCCTGCCAGCAGTTAATTTGTACTGTGTGGGAAGAATAAATTAAAGCCTGAGTACAGTGAAATTTGATCACTGCCCACTTACAAACGTTTCAGAAATTTCTCAACTCTCAGCTGAAATCCGTATCTTATAATTAGATTATTATTTTATTAATTATGCCTATAGCACTAGAAACGTATGTAGTATGTGTAAACTCATTGATGACAAGTATGTGTATTAGCTGCACATGAAAGGCAGAAGAGCGAAGTCTCTGAAAACATTTTCCTTGTCTATTACTGATGCACTTGGGTGTTTCCCAAGAGCTGCTCCTCTAAGACTAGGAGTGTACTGCATGTAAAGCTGCTTCTGCTGTCCTCCTTGGCCCGTGCTGTGAAACATCCAGCCAGCAGACGCTCTTTGTGGTGAGCTCTCAGGAAACCTGAAGTGTTAAGGACCTGCAAGTTACCTGTAATATGTTTTATGTTCTGTTGATAAGCTGGGCTGAGTTAAATGGCAGCCAGGCATTAAATTCCTGACAGTAGGCAAAAGAGAGCGATGCCCTACCTTCATAAAAGCACCATTCTTGATAACTAGAAGATGTCAATCCCTGTAATATTTACATATGAATTTCTTCTGCTGTATATTCCAGAGGAAAATACAGGTGGGATTCAGAAACACGGTGATGGAGGTGGAAGTCAACAGAGTGCCACAGATACATAGATGAAAACAGACTGCAAACATTATGCAGCAGAAGGAGATGAGTGGACAAGTCTACCAAAATTTTAGATAAGAGAGAAACTGGTAGAGTATTTATTAAGTAAAACACTTGTCTAGTTACAATTGCATTCTCGCTGTGGAGATGAATCTACACTTGATTCTGGAAAGGCTGTTTCACGTCTCTGTTTGCCTTCAGGACACATCTCCTAAAGGAAGCAATGCAAGATTTGGATCCAGTTAGACGTGGTGTGAACAGGTCTGTCAGCAGTGACAGATGATTGTAGCACCAAAGACTGAAGTAAGGACAAGCATGATTCCTATCTTGGATGGCGAAGACCAGAGATCCATGAAGTGACAAGTATGCAAACAAAGAGATAACGAAAAATATCCTACCCCTCCTATCTGCTGTTTCCACCCCTCTCTTGTGGCCAACATAAAACATTCACTAATGGTCTAATAGTTACTAAGTCACAGGAGCAGGATTAAGGATTTCTGGGACCTGTGCTGATTTGGCTGATACTGGGCTGTATGTTTTCTTAATTCCTTCCTTGATAAGCCTTTTTCTTCCTTACGTAGACCCCGAGGAGCCAAGTGTTACACAAACTGAAAAAGCTGCGCTGACGACCTCAGTAAGTAATTACTTCTATTTCTTAAAGATTTTCCCAGTGCATGGGACAGGACTATTTCATCAATGGTTTAGTTTTTAAAAAAGGTTCTCAAATCATTTTACCGCACAGAAATCATCAGGAGAGGCCCTGAACTATTCCCCTGGGAGCATGAAGCTTGCCCGTTTTGTCGTGAGACACTGCAAATCTAGGGTAGCCCAGCAGTGTATGTGGGTGATGGGGCAGAACAAGAGATGGCAGCTTTCTGTGGCAGACTCCATGACTGTTCTCCTACAGTTGGGTTTCTCCAGACCCTAACAACTCAGTGTTCTCTGATTTACCCGCCCTCCACACCCCTTGCAACTTTACATTTCCAAAGGGATCCTGCTGGCAACATGCATCCATTTTGATGTGCTTCTCTCCTACAGAACCCGACATCGTGCGTGCAGGCCTGGTGCATCTGCCGTCAAGCGTGAGGAATGGCACTCAACAGGGAAGGGACAGTCTGTCCCAGGTATCAGTTTGCCTTTTGTTTTTTTGCTAAGCGTTTGTCAGCGAGGCCCCAGCATGGGAGCTGGCACCTGGTATGTTTTACAGAGTAGGATTTGCCTATTATTTTCACCATCTTTATGGTGTTAGTGCAAGGCGCCCACCACGGCTGGGATCCCAGTTGTGGTGGGTTCTGCACAATAACAGAGAAAGAATAAAAAGGCGCCAAGAGTTTACAATGGAGATAAGACAATGGTGCAGCACATGAGCAGAGTAACTGTCATGAACATCTGTAAATACTGTCATTTTAAGTGGTGGAGATTCTTGGGAATGGGAAATTAAATAGTAAAAAAGCAAAAGGAGTGGGGAGAGGGAAGAATAATGGAAGGGTTAAGAAAGGAAAAAGAATGAAGACATGAAGTCTTCTTTGGGTAAGCACATCTACGTTTTCCTGAATGTGGGCCTTATCTGCCTTTTCCCCTTGTAATGTCGTCGTGATATTGGAATGGGAAGATATGCCTCTGCTTGTTTCAGGGATCTGTAATTATGACACAGTATTGTGTCTTGAGCCAACAGTGCACCCACTGCATTCCCATGCTGCAGTTCAGAGGTGGAGTCACTCTTCACGGGAATGATTTAGATGTATCATTGCCAGTAAGCGGTTTCTTGATTTCCAAAGGTAAAGTAATTTGCCAAAAAAGAAAATAATTCACACTGAGAATCTAGAAAATCTGTATGGGGAAGCAGTGTGGTTCTGTGCATCACACGGGTAGATTTTTATGAAAAAAATAAACCAAAACACTGAATTAAGCAAAACCAAAACTCTGCAGAAATCATTGCTTGATCTATAAATATTCATGCTAGGATTCAGCTAAAAGAATTTCAGTGGTACCGTGGGCTGCTAGAGTCCTTTATCTGTTGAGGTGGCAAACTAAATTTAGCCTTTGAAAAAAAAAAATTTATCTCCCATTTAAGATCTCAGCTTGCTGGAATTCCTTAAATGTTCCTGCCTTTCTTTTGATTTTCCAGGGGTTCAGTGCTCAGATAAAACAGCGTGTTCTTTAACATCATTAGTAAAAAATGCTTCATGGCTGTGAAGAGTAGTTACAAAAATGGCTTTGCATAACTAGAGAATTGCTATCTATTCTTGTTCTTCTGTATTTATCTCTGAATCGGAGACAAAGGACCTGGTCAGCTTCTTACTGACATTGGAGTGTGTGCATCAGGATATCCTCACTAAAAAATGGAAGTCACAGAGCAGTTGAACTACTTTAGGTGAGACGAGAAAGAGGTCTCCCTTCCACTGCTTCAGCAGCAATGGAAAATATGTTTAATGTGCTGCAGGAGGAGGCATCTGCTTGTAAAAATTGTCACTACAGCGGGTCCCCACCAAAGGCCAATATTTTATGCTGTAAGGGAAGGTTTATGGTTTCAGAGACAGAGTTCCCATGGAAGATTTTTTCCAGGGGGGAGAATTCTATTGCTGTATTTAAATTAGCCTTCAAAAATGGATTCTAATTATTTACTCTGTTGCTTGCTTTTTGGAGAGATGATGATGAAACAGATCTAAAAACACCACTTTGGAGTGGGAATCTAAATGAAAACAATCTGCCAGAACAATCTTTTCTTTTTTTTTTTTTTTTTACTGCATGGGGGGAACCACAAAAAATCTAGTTTTCCAAACAACTGTGAAATGTGACCTCATAACCTTTCATCAGCAAAAGGAAAATGCACATAGTAACATAATGCTATTACTGCAATTACAATTACAGGAAGTAGTATTTATACAGGAAAATGCTTCAGTCCACCTTAGCAGGAAATCCACCTGATGGTCTACTTGGTCTCATCTAGGGAAGGCGTTATTTGATGATGGCGAGCTGCCAGCCTCATGGTTTGGAAGGGCAAGAGGAGGGGACACTGACTCATGACTTTCGAAACGCTAGTGCTGCTGGCAGTTCGGTTGTGGTTATGGAACAGGAGCCCTGTATTGCAGAGGCTTTCCTTCCTTTCGTGCAACACGAAGGCTGTGATGGAAAGCACAACACGCATTGCTGGGAAAGGCCCTGTTGCAGGTATCTTTCCCTCCTGCCAGCAGCGCACCAGGAGGCAATGATGGGTGGGAAGCTGGAGCAATAGTGCCCGCTGTCTTTTAAAGGAGAAATGAGTATGTCAGTTACGTTTTTTCTTAGGAGTGGCTTAACTGTGTTAATGGAAGCTGAACTGTACTGAATTATCATAGAATCACGGAATGGTTTGGGTGGGAAGGGACCTTTAAAGGCCATCTGGTCCGACCCCTCTGCCATGAGCAGGGACATCTTCAACTAGAGCAGGTTGCTCAGAGCCTCCTCCAACCTGGCCTGGAACGTTTCCAGGGATGGGGCGCCAGCCACCTCTCTGGGCAACCTGGGCCAGTGTCTCACCACCCTCAGCGTAAACAATTTCTTCCTAGTATCTAATCTAAATCTCCCCTCTTTTAGTTTAAAGCCATTACCCCTCATCCTATCGCAACAGGCCCTGCTAAAAGAGTCTGATCCCTGTGAAGCTTAATTCAGTCTGGTTGTGTTCCCCGCAAGTTTTTCCCTAATCATCTTGCTGAAGAATGATCTTTAAGGTCCCTTCCAGCTCTAACCGTCGTATGATTCTATTAAGAATAATAGCTGTTTTTCTGCTTGTTTTCCAGAAATGCTTTTAAAGATGCCTGCTGCATCCAGAGACGCGCACTAGCAGATCCATCCACAGCAGAGAGGAAGATTTCGGCCGTGCCAGCGGCAGCCCGTCTTGCAAGCAGGAACAAAACCCAAATTATTTTCGGGTAGATTCTTCTCTTTCCTGGTAAGGGGGCGACCAACCTGGTACCCTGAGCAAGGGTCTGCCAGCCCTGGGGTCACCACCCCCCCCTCCCCTACCCCGGCAGAGGCTCTGTTCCTCCCCTCGCTCCCGCCCCCGGCTCCCCCGGTCTCGGGACCTTCCCGGCCTTGCGGGGAGGGCGGTGGCGGCGGCGGCGGCTCCTCCCGGTCCGTCGGCAGGCGGAGCCAGGCGGTCTCCCGCCCCCCTGCGCCCGGCCCGGAGCCCGGCGGCGGCGGCTGTGACACCGCCGGTTGTGTCCCTGCTCGGCAGCAGCCATGAAATCGCTTTGCCTCGTCACCGTGGGGGTCTTGGCCATGACGCTGCTCATCGCCAGCATCTCCTTGCTGGTGGCACACGTCTTCCAGAGAGTGGTGGACCTGCAGGTGAAGCAGGTGAGAGCACGGCCCGATTCCCACCCCAATCCCTCCCGACCGGTTTATTCCCTCTCAAAATAACGCTGGGAGGGAGGGGGCTGGCGGGTGGCGTTGTCTGGCTCCCAGCTTGCACCAGCTGTGGTTGGGCGAGGACAGGAGCATCCCTGGGCAGGGAACCCCCCCTGCAGTGCACCGCCCAGCTAAGCTGGGGCTCAGGATGGAGCTCAGGCTGCCCTGGGCCTGGTCTGGGTAAAAATTCAGTAAATATGTGTAAAAATCAGTTCTCTTAAGGCAGCTTTACTGGCGGTGGGGCAGCAGCTGTAGTGCAGAGCCCTCTCCGGAGCAGCAGCACAAGCGGTGAGCAGGGAGCACCTGAAGCACCCCTCCTGTTGTGCCATCCCTGTCATAGATTTCTTGCAGCTTTCATACAGCAGCTTGTTCTGCTGCTCCATTTACTGCTGCCTCTGGAGCACAGCCAGAGGTGCTGTGGGCTGAAACACGTGGTAGTTTCCCAGTCTGCGTGATGACAGCGAGGCGTTTCACCCTGTTGTTAAAGGCTGCTTGTAGCGCACTTTGGGGACACCCGTCCTGGCATTGTGATGAATGTAGAGCCCTTCGCTGTTCGTGCTCAGCCTAAGCTGTTGTTCCTCTCTCATACTGTCTCTGTGCATTTATCCGGTGGTCCAGTGAGAAGGGTCAACTGTGTTAGGGTTAGTAACTCCCTTAAAATACTTGTGAAGTGTGTACATGAACAATTATGTACCTAGTCTGAGGAATATATCCTCTCTGGTGTACACGGAGAAACCAAGAATGGCGACAAATGGAGGGATGTGACCAGTGGTATTGTCTAACTGGTGCACAAAGTCTGCTGATCCCCTGTGATGTCCTAACCAATGTACTGTTCTTTTCTTTGGGGTTTTGACAGGGAGCATTTCCTAACATAGAAGCTGTATTGTCTTAACTTAAATCAGTTTGGTTTAGCGAGCACAATTTTAAGTTGGCAGCCAGCTTAAAGGAAGTTGTGGCACTTCGAAGTGTGCCTGTAAACTTCTGGGAATAGCCAAAAAAAACTACCCTTACTGTAGGGTAAGCTGTGGTGCAGCCTGCCAGTGTGTCAGCTGCTCTTGAGGAACTGCTCATACAGCTACTCCTACAGTGTTTGTTCTCAGGTACGTGCCTCTGCCATGCTGGAGCGTAGCATGAGTAATGGATGGTTTATCCTGAAGTCAGTTGATTGTCAGCCCGCACCTTTTCTAGGCAGTCTGCAAGCCAGGTGTGAAGTGATATGAGTGTTAATGTATGCAAAGTCGTATGCAAACCAAGCCAAATCAGTACAGCGTTGCACAGGCATGTGCAGTTCCATCTCCCTGATCTTAGGTCTCTTTGGAAAGGAGTCTTGTCATCCTCTGCACTACAGCAGAAGTTCTAGTTTCAAGTCTGTTTCATGCTCTTAACAAAAGAGCAGTGGGGTAAAAAAAATGGTTTGGCGGGAGAGTGTAGGACTGTCAGGAATTAGGCGTGATCCTCCTTACGCGTATTATCTCTTAGCTACACGCTCCTTACCCTAATGGTTGATTATGTAAGAGTAAGTTGGTATTCGCTCAGCAGGGCTTTCAGTAATGCAGGATAAAGTTTCCAGAGCTCAGTCTTTTCCTGCTTACCGCTCTTCAGCTCGTGCTAGCGTACATCTGGATTGTGCAGAATCAAGCCTCCCGCTCCCTGCGCTAGCCACTGACTCCCTCCTGGCCTTCTCCAGCAGCCACACGCACAGACTGTGGAAGTACAGCTTTCAGCCCCCAAGCAGCGTCCTCCCAATCACTCTGCTGATTCGGCTGCTTTCCACATGTGCTTTTTTCTCATTTGTGTGTAGTCTACAAAGTTGCTGTCTCTTGTGTAATCACGTGTGCAGCTTAGAAAATCTTGTGCAAATAGACAAATCTCAATTTGCCTTTGAAATGTGGCAAGACGTGAGCTTTTCCAGCTCTCTGCAGCCCAGGACGTTGGATGTGAAATGTTATCTCTGCACTGTGGCCCTTCTTAGTCTCCTCAACCTCTCTGTCATCGGAGGAGTTGCAGAAGGGGTAAGAGGTTGCCCTTACGACAGGTATGAGGGCTTTCCAGCAGTCCCGAAACAGAGCTGACTTGCAGTGAAGAGCTGTCTTTGCAGTCTCAACTACAGCTGAAATGGAAGAACTGCATTTTGGAGCAGCTGAAGCACCCGTGTGTCCAAACCCAGGACCTGTGAACCACTGAGGGTGGGTCGGCTTTCGGTCGGGGGTTTGTGTGCTGCATCCTTTCAAGCCTGAGGCAGGGATCGCGGATACAGAGTAGGTGTGGGAAGAGTGGGGAAATCCAGCCCGGTGTGTCAGACTTCACATCCTCTTGAAAATCAGCAGGTGCATGTGTAGCGACAAGGACAGTGGGAGCACCTTTCCTGGAAGGCATTCAAATCTTGTCAACTTACTCGCTGTCTTATTACCAGTCTCACTGGCTTTTTGTGAATTAGAGTGCCACGCCAGATCAGATATCTGACTTGTCCACTGTCTGTTTGCTGTCAGGGGCTAGCACCTGAAAATCCATCAAATAAGGGCAAAACACTTAATGAATAAGAATAAATTAGCTGCCCACAGGAGAAAAGCCTTCCTAGCTGCTGGCAGTGTTTGCCTTATGCCTGGTGCGGTTTATGAATGCAACAACCTTTGATCTGTGCTCCTAATTCCAAACTTGGGCAATCAGTCCTTTACCTCAAGTGTTTTCTTTATGCCCCATACCTTACACTGATAATTTTAGAAAACATTTAGTCTTCTAACGCCTTGAAATGTCACCGGACTGTTACTGCGAGCCATCTCTAGAGCTGGATTGTCTGGAGTGTTTAGGACCCAAAAGGACAGGGAAGATATTTTTTCCCTTGATTTAGTTTATATATTGATCTTTTTGTTGTTGTTGTTGTTATTCAATGTGAAGTACTAGAGCTCTCAGCACATTTTAGTGTGGAGGCTCCGATGAAGGATCAGTTGAGATGCTCCTCTTGAGCAGTCCGTTCCCAAGGTGCAGTCAGAGAAGTCTGCTCTTGTTGGTCTGAAAGCTTACTCTAGGACTTGTCTTAAAAGTTGCAATTAAATTGTCATAGGTGAACGCATAAAACTATGTCTTGGAATTAGAACATTTTGCAGTTCCAGGGAAAAAAAAAAGAAATTTAATTTTCTGTGTAGGTTCCAATAATGTTCAGTACCGTTTCCCACCCCCACTATCACTGCCAGTAACACATACATTCGGGAGGGGAAGCTCACTTTTTATTTCCTTTGTGTGAAGCGTGGTCAGGACAAGGAAACACCAAAGAAGGACACAGCTGCAAATTCAGGACTGGCATGATAAATAAAGTCAGTAGGAAGGATGCTTCAGTACACTTGAAATGAGCGTGGACTCCACTTGGAAAGGAGAACCCCTGCCGTGCTTCTGCATGAAGACAGGAAATCTTACTGTCCTGTGGTTTGAGGTTGTGATCTCGCAGTAGGTCCACCCTTGCGTCTCCCTGAGATGGGTTCTCTGAGTCTGAGGCCTCTCCAGGCTACTCCCTGCAGGACTAGTGTTTGACTTGAGGGTTCTGAATACTTGCGTCTCTTATTGCATATAAATGTAGCAAGAGGAAAAGTCTGATTCTCTGGCCTTGCACAGTACAGCAGCAATAACTACAGCAGACCTGTATCTTTTACATATTTTAGATTAAAGAGCAGTCCTGTGATTTAATATCTTGTAGCCAGCCCAGCCTAATCGTGAACACAAGCTCTGACAAAAAAAACAAGCAATCCCAGTCGTGTAACATCAGGTCCTACTCTGGCGTGGAGGAGAGTCAGCAGAGCTAAACTTGAATGCCATCAGCTGAGGGACGTGGGCATATGTTTTGCTCAAAAATAGGTGCTCATATTTTTCTCTCAGGTCCAGGCTGTGTAATAAATATCATGTGATAGACCCAAATATCCCTGGTAACATTTGGTGAAAAAGAGAAGAGAGCTTACTGTATTTTATTATTTGGGAGTTTCGCGGGAGTGTATCTGAATCCAGCTCAGAAGTTTGTGAATCTGGGTTTACAAGTGGGGCTGTCACTGTACAGAGCTATAAATAGACCTGCCATTTCTGTGGGAGATCCAAACAGTGTCATGCAGATCCAGGAAAAAAATCACCAGATGACTTTGTTTCACTACGCTTTCGCTCTGTAGCCCGTCTCCCAGGGGATTGCTTATGACTTCATCTCAAGAGCCTGTATTTAAACCAGTCTGCTAGGGAAAATCTCCATTTCCTTCTTATTAATGCTCTTTGTGTGTAATCTCGTGCATATGTGTATGTAAAGAGAATGTGGTAGATGCTACATCGAGCTGAGGAGCTTCTTGTTTTCAGTCTAGCTCAGGAGGGTGGGACGTGGCCTCCCTGCACATCGTAAATGTGATCCCTCTGTCATAAAGGATAGACTGGAGACTAAAGCTGGAATGAATACGACCAAGGTGCACTTGGTTTTTTAAACATTGCACATTTAGACTGAGTAATAATCTCTCATTTCAGTTACCTCGTATAGAGACATTTGAGCAATAGGGGGGTGTCCTGAATATGCTTAGTAGTTGTAAGGGAATAGTTCAAATTTCTAGATATGGATGGTTAAGGTCAGGACAGGCAATAGTTACTCTGTTTATCAGCGTCAAGCTTATACTCATTGTGTTATGTGAACGTGAGAGTTGTGAGCTTTGTACAACTTAGGAAGGGAGCAGACATCCGTAGTTCATTACACCACCACCTCTGAAATAATTGACTTTGTAATGTGGTCATATGCACACAGAGAAAAGCTATTGCGGTCATCTGTAGGTGTCTTAAATAGACTGCTGCCTCGCTCCCAGCCCTTTATGGTGGCATCATGGGAACGGTATGCCTGATTTGGGGAGATTTTCTGTTCCTGATCCTACAAACCAACTTCAGGAGGGCTCTGTCTGAATACAGGGATGAGCCTCCTTGGCACAGATCGCAAGAAAACAGGATCAAAAGCATTGGGCTGTGTAAGAAATGGTACGTATGAGGTGCTGGTAGTTCCAAAGAAATGCACAAAGCTCCTGAAGCATGTCTAAAATATATTATTTTTTGTGGTGTGCACAGAATACGTGGTTTGAAATTCTCAGAAGAAAGCAGTCTGCAACTGCAAAGTGCTACCAGCTGGGTTGGTTTTCATTGCCATTCAGCAATACTGCTGCCATTCCGGGTTCCTGCCAACAAGTTTTTCTTTGAAACAGTCTTCTCTTTATCTAATCATTCCAAATGAAAATCTACATGGAGAGAAAACAGCTCCTCAAGCGGGAAGGCCAAGAATGAGGCCTGAGGCAACCACGGCTGATGAAGTTAAGACCCCGTAAACAGTAACCAAGAAATGGCAGCTGTCCGGTCTGCCCTGCTTTTGAGCTTGCACTTACAATATTTGACTTGTTTTCTCAGAAGAATGAAAAGAGCAAGTCTTGATGAGACCCATTTAATTGCAAATTACTCCCCCGCCCCTTCTTCCGCCTCCAGGTGATAACAGTTTTCAAATACATAGTTTTCTTTGTGCTTATTCCTGGAAATTCCACTCTGCAAGCCAAATTTCTCTTTACTACCACAGTAGCAGTACCAGTGTTATAACTATTTGAAAGGCCTTGATTTTGATGGTGTTGGTGGCGATGCTTTTATAGTTGGGGTGAATGTTATCTAAAATTAAATGATAATAAAATTAGGGGTTCAGACCTGTATTACATGTTCCTAGTGGAGCTACGCAGATGTACGGTTATGACTTTCCTTATAACATGTATACGCTGGTAGGCAAAGGAATTGCTGATTCATTCCTTAAGTGTTTCTGCCATAAAATAATGATTTATAGCTTTTCTTTTGTAGGTCCGTGTTTTATTGGATACAAAATAGACTGACATTCCATGGGTGTGGAAATGCACGCGCTGTCATTGCTGTAGGAAAGAAATTAAAGACAGAGGGCAAAGAATCTTTGCCCTATTCAGAGACCTCAGAAAGGCACAAATCCTAGTATGCCTACATGAAAGCAATTTCTGTCACTTGCAGGTTTTCCTCACGGGGCACTGACAAAGTCTCATTGCTTTGGACACAGAATCTCACAGCTGTACTGGAATCTGACATTCTTAGGCAAAGAAATCACAAACACAAGGAATCTTTTCTGTCCTTGTTCTTCCTAAGAGGTCTCTCTTAGGACCTCTTGGCCTCCCGCTGTTGAGTTTGACTTTTATCTCTAATGCGGGCATGTTTCGTGGTATCTTACACCAGGTTAGGTTTTTGCTGACACAGGAAATGCAACAGGATCGCTGTGTAGTTGCTGATAAGTCTTCATTGTGAAAAATGTCAGGCAGAAGTGTTTGTGGGAAGAAGTGGAACAACAAACCCAACAAAACTATGCCCCTAGCCTGCGAGCCATTGTAGCACGTGTCTGATCTTGCTGATATTTACTGAGATGCTTCAAAGTAAAACACACCTATAAACATTTGTCGAATTGGCGTCTCGAATCCTATTGCCTGCGCTTGTTCCGAGGGCATAGAATTCCTCTCTTTCCTATAAATATCATACAGCGTCTATCATTAACAGCTCATCTGTCTTTCTCTTGTTTCAGGGAACAGTATTGAAAAATGGCACGGAAACGTTTGAAGCCTGGGAGGATCCTCCTCCTCCGGTCTACATGCAGTTCTACTTTTTCAATGTGACAAATCCTTTAGAAGTGCTTCAAGGCGATACTCCTCTTGTAGAGGAAATAGGGCCATACACCTACCGGTAAGACCATTTCACTGTTTTCATATTTCTCTAAACCTCTTGTGCGTGAGGAAGCTAAAAAGTGGGATCCAGAACGCTTGGGATCTCATTCTGGGAGAAAACCTAGCTGTTAATGTGAGAGAAAAAGTTTATTCAAGGGAGCATGGTCATACACCACCCAGACAGGACAACTAGACTGACGCTTGGAGGACCTGCAATCAGCCTCAGATGAAGCCAGTGACTTCTGTCAGATTTGGGGCAAGATTTTGCTTTTGTGCTGCTGTTCTTCAGCTGCTGAACACAGAGGAAGTTGTTCGCATTCTGTCCTACTGTCTTATGAGAGAAAAAACAGTGACTGGTTGGGTGATGTTTGAGAGTCTGGGGAGAGGAGCGTTGCATAAAAGCGTGATTCATGTGTTCACTCAGAAATTAGTTCCTAGTGTAAGTTGCACAATTTACGTTGGTAAAAACGTGGCCAGAAAACCAGTTAGAGAGTGATACTACAGGGACCTTACTCAGCCAACCCTCACTATAAAACCTACTTAGATTCAGACATATCTACCCTTTTTACAGACAGCCCGACTTACTAAGACCATGAGCAGTGTTGGAGCTTGTCCAGCCTCTTGAACTCTCCTTCTGCGTGGTACAGCTACACACTGAACAGTCTGAGTCTGCTGCACGTGGAGAGATTTTAAAGCCACCTTCCAAATGAGTTTTCCTTTAGAGCTTCATTCTGCTCTGCTGTATGCAGCAGTGCAAACCAGGAGCAGTCCTGTGGCAGGAGGCGTTACAGTCTTTGAAGTCATGGAGGTATGAGAACCACGGCAAAAATGTTGATTTCTCATTGTCAGTCTCACTTCTGGTCACACGCACTCATTCAGACTGGGCAGCGGTTCAGTGCCAGAAGGAGTTGTCTTTGCCTAAGCTTCAGAATGATCAGAATCCGTTTGTTAGTATTTGAAAAAAATACTGTAGATTAAAAGGGAGAGCCTTTGGGGTAGCCTTGGTCTCTGCTGTGCCTCGCCTTTCTGTTTCTTTCCTCCCACACCTCAGCTTTGCTTCACTCTCTGCCATCAATCTTGTCCCCTCTCCTCTGTATTTCAGTACCGTGCCTGTTTAGCCTTGGCAAAGTACATGTGATGCTTTGGCAAAATACCCTGTGTTAGATAAACCAGTACAGCTGGAGAAAAGATACATAAGCTTTCAAGTTCCCAAGCTTCTCTTCAGGTCTCTGCAGTATAATGCTGATAATTAGTCAGCAGTGCATAGTGTCTGTCAGGAAGATAGATAGGGCCAGCTCTAGATGTAATAGAGCTTACATGAAACCACACAGGCCCATGCTCCTCTGCACCCTGGGACTCAGTCCCCTTCGCTAGCTTCTTTTTTTCCCTTTCCTTGGCTCTGTGTCTTCTAGGTGTCACACACAGCCCGGTTTGTGAGGCTGCACCTCATCCCTGAGAGTGCAGTGGGACGGTGATGTAGCTGGGCTGGGTTGGTCTGTGCCTGCGGGGAGGCCCAGCCTGAGCTGCTGGTTTACGGTTTGGTGGGAGAGCCTTCCCCTGCAATGCGCGCCACGGGCTGGCTGTGAGCAGGTCGGCCGACACAGGCTCTCCCTCTGTTGTTTATTGCTGTGCGAGGGAGGGAGCCTGCGCGTTCCAGCGCTGCGTGTTTCGCTTGCTTCTGGCTTGTTTGGTTAGCCTGATTTTGACATGTCTGAACAGGATTTGATTGTGCTGTGCTCTGTCTGATAGAAGAAGAAAGAGGAAAGTTCGAAAGTGGAGTGCTCTTTACCCGCAGATTCTTTAATCTTTGCCTAGCTGTCACTGCCGACTGTACCAGACTGTCTGCGGTGGGTGGGGGAAGAGAGGAGGCGTGTGGGAGGAGAGGGAGAAGGGAGGGATGTTGCAGACATACTGCATGCTCGAGCCAGAGAATAAATACCAAGTTTGCCTCACAGGCCCCACGTAGCAAAGCATTAAAGGCTCGTTTAGGTTTAGAATGTGGCAGAACACCTAAAATGCCCTAACACCAAGTGCCTGGCTCAGCCTTTTTATAAAACAGGGTATTGGGGAGAAAAGCTGGAAGTGAACTGGCCCAGACAAGCAGAGGGAAAAAAATCTAATGTGTGACAGAGAGGAGGTGGGACGGCTAAACGCAATCTCTTCCTGCATGTTCTTCCTGCAATTCATAGTTCTAACCAACATACATTGTAAACCCAGTTAGCACAGATGTAGATTCAGTAACAGAAATGTAGTAGTCCTTGTGTTTTCACATCCTGGAAGTTGAATTTGCAGCATATAAAATAATTAATTGTAAAGTGCAAGCTGCTTATCTGCCCAAGCCTGCTGAGTCCCAAAGAACACTTGAATATTGTCTGGTCTTGCACACGTTTACAGCTTTTTGTCTTTAACATCTGAGATCCTCCTACTCGTATCCCTAATCAGGGAGTATTATTTTCTTCTCCAGCCGCTTACAGTGGGAGAGGCTTCTCAGGTTAACTCTGGCCTATTTTAGGGAAGGCACTTCACAGCCGTCTGTTTCCATCCCCTCAGTTCAAGCCCTAGGGTGTAAAGTAGATGGCTGTACAAGAAGCTTTTGCCAAATCGAGCTGGAAGTGTTGGCAGACAGAAATATTTCTAGGTGGTAGGGATGCTGAAGAGTGGTAGATACGCTGGTTGCGTGAGGAAGGTGGGAAATGGTTGGTTTCTAACAAGAATAGTTTCATGGGCCTTTCCAGTTTGCTTTAAATTTGAAAGACTGAACCAGAGTAACACAGCCTGTCATGAAGCTGCATTGCTGGATCTAGTGCAGCCAGGATAGGATCTAGGACCTGAAATGAATGAAAAACGTCATAGCACAGGGTCTTGCAGAATAATTCACTTTCACATCTTGGGACTTAAAATTTACACAGGAAGCAAAGTGATGTAAAAGTCAACAAACTCTTAAGTGAATGTAGACTCATGAAATACAGCGCATTTCACTTAATGAGCACGCCAAAAAGATCGTGCCATGAGCAAATAACCTGCCATTTCCCTTTTCGGGTTTGCTGAAGACACGTGTATAGCTCCTTTTTAGCCCGTGCCAGCCAGTTCTGCAGAACTGTACGTTTCTTCTTTGTAAAATGGTAGTGGCAATGGACTGAATTATGGTTATGATATGTGTTTCAGGGTAATTAAGATCTGACTTCCCATCAGGCCAGCAGGTAGCATTTGATGTTACTTGCCAATTGCACTCGTTTGTCAGCAATCCTGAGTTTCGTGCCGCTTGTCTGAGTGCTTAGACATTAACACAAGCAACCTCCCAGGCCGTGAGCAGTTCACGGCAAAAAATCAGTCACGTTTCTGTCGTGTCCAGGATTCCTGCCTGAGAATTAAAGGAGAAGAGCTAAAATGAGGCTTATTCTTTGGTTGTGTCACATGTAAGCCCAGAAGTCCTAGTGCAAAGTACTTTGAAGCCAGCAGAAAGATTCTGGTAGGTTCTTAGGTCGGGTTAATGAGACTTGCGTGAAGCCTACATCTTGTTCTGCCTGGGAGTGAATTTTGCCTGCAGCAAAGAAGCAAAAGTTTTGTTTTCAAATTGTACTTCAAGGGCAGTCCCATATATAGAGCCTCTAAATCCTTCTGCTCTGTCTGAAATTGTTCTCTTTGCTTGGAGGTTTTTAAAGACGAGGCAAAAATATGAAGTGCAATTAACATGTGGGGTGGCATTTTTGGAAGCACCCTGTGAGGTCTGATTCAGCTTACACTGACACAAAGGGGAGTTCTATTGCTGACAGCAGCAGTAGCAAAAATGAATCTATTCCTAATGAGCTGAAAATCCCACCCTTTATGTGCTGAAAGCAGTAGAATTGCCATAAGTTAATTGCGATTAATGTTACGTGTACTTGTTTAACTTGATTAGAGAACAAACTCTCTTGTTTTTCAGAGAATACAGGCCAAGAGTGCACGTTCAGTTTTTGGACAATGGCACCAAAGTATCTGCTCTGAATCCAAAGACGTATGTATTTGAACCTCAGAAGTCAGTTGGAGACCCTGAAGTGGACCTGATTAGAACAATTAATATCCCTGCAGTGGTGAGTTCTCTTTTATTTCTGCTTGGAAATCATCCTAACACACTTTATAACTAGCAGCTTGTTGCTTCATACTGTCTTTCCCCTTGCGGTAGATAAAGATGATTGAAGAATGAGAGAGGCGGCTTTATGTCTGAGGCAGATACTGCATTCAGGTTTGGTTTGGACTGTTGTGGGGTTTTTGTATTATGTTCCTCTGTAGTGTTAGTGCCTCACCCTTGCGCTGAGAGCTGACACGCTTCAGAGATGAGAGAAATCAGGCTTGTGGGGTTTTCATGAGTAAGTGAAACTAGGGAATTAGTGACGTCAGATGCATAGGAGGAACTCTGACTTTGGAATGGGAAAGTTTGGGATGCTTGGGGTTGTTGCTTCCGAGTCTGCATCTCAAACTGAAAAAGAAAAAATTATAGCGGAGGAGTTTCAGATACAGCTGAATGAAAAGGTGTCCCCAGAATAAAATTAAATTTAAAACATGCACCCCCAAACTGTGTTAGGTGAAACCACTCTGCAAAGAAAGTCTCATTTTGGTGATCAGAGGCAGTCCGTTGTACTCGGTCTCATACAGGGATAGTATGAGAACAAGCAGGTCTAAAGCTGTCACACCTTGCAAAGGAAATTAGACTGTACTAAAATACTTGTTGGTTGTGTAACTAAGCCTTTACTCCCCGTACTAGTTTGACCTCAGTTACAGGGAACGTTAATTTCTACTTTTTCCCCCAGCATTTCCAAAAATGTCTTGTCTGATTTTATGAATGAATACATAAAACCAGTGTATATAGTAGTAGATAGGACTCAGCTTACTAAAAGTTGCGAACAGTACAGTCGCTGTATTTAGAATTCCTCCCAGGCATTTGAGTGCTGGTAAGTATTATCTCTTCTTCAGATTTTTGACTGTGATGTATTGTAACAGGCTGTACTAGAACTACAGGTTGGTTCACCCGAGGAATATTCCCTTCTTTTGTTTTTGCTTTTTCAAAGACATTGTACAGTCACTTGTCAGCTAGAAAGGAAGTAAATTTTGGTATTGTTTGCATTTTGGAGAAATGGCTGTCTTTTAAAAATGGTTTTTAAAAACGTAACCCATAACTTCTTAAGGGTGAAATTCAAAGCACATCTCCAGCTGTAATATACTTGTGAAATTCAGGCTGTTTAGAAAGCGGTTTTGCACATTTCACTTAAAATCCATTCCTAAGACTGTGGCAGTTAATGGCATGGAACTGAGCTGGCTGTGTGCCCGTGCCAGGCTGACTGGGAATCTGCAAGAGCACATCGCTGTGGGAGAAAAGCTGAAGAACCTGTTAGCCGGCACATTACTTGCCGCAAGTGGAAATAATGAAACTGAAAACACAGTTGTGCGATACTGAAGTGTGTCTGTGTTTGTATGCAGCTGGTATTATTTATTCTACACTAAATCTGACCGTTTCTCCCTTATTCCAATCCCCTGGCAGACTGCGATGGAGTGGACCAGGTCAACCCCTCTTCAGTTTGCCACAGAGGTGCTGCTGCTTCTGTACCAAGAATCCCTGTTTACAGTTCACACCGTTCATGAATTGCTGTGGGGCTACAAAGACAGGCTCCTGTCAACCATTCATCTTTTGCATCCTGAGATCGATCCAGTATTTGGTTTCTTTAATAAGGTAAGTGGTATGCAAAACTTTCTGATGCTTTAGATGGGGAATGATGTCATTGCTACAGAGTTTGGACTGTCATTGCCAGCCAGTTGAGAAGGCTGTGCCGGGTTGAGGCCGGGAGGTAGGCTGCGGGGATAGCAAAAGGATGTTCCCTCTCCAGTTGGGCTGTGTCAAGGCACTGGCTGGTAGCGCAGCTGTGAGTATTTTATCTGACTTTCCTTTGTCAGGTACGGTGAGCTTTCCAAGGGTGGATGTAAACCACTCCACTGTTAGCTATGCTCACTTGAATTACATGGGCTTTGTGGGGCCGGTTGTGCAAACTACTAGGAAAGATTCCTGACCAATTTCCTTAGTAATTGATTGAAATTGCATGTTATTTCTGTGCTGGAGCCATTACTGGCTTTCATAGTGTTTCTGGTTGCACGTCGTTTTGGGCTGTGGGGACACCCTGTGTCTTGGAGATCATCTGCAGCGCTCAGGTTATTTTCTA
>VZSZ01005772.1:262856-273540 GCA_013398815.1 Ibidorhyncha struthersii
TTTTTGCTAAAGGCTGTTTCTTCTATGGCAAATTTCAACGGAAAAAAGGCTAATCTAATGTTGTATTTCCTTCACTTGGGAGGTGTCAGAATCTAGCCCAGTCACTTCCACCTCATTTATATTCAAGGTGGAGTTTAATGAATTGCACTTACCTCAGGGGGAGTCCATCACTCCTAGGGTGGATTTGAAGCGATGGCCGCTTAAACTCCTGCCACCCTTTTGTAGTTACCAGCCAGAATGAGTGGAGTGATTAAAAATTCATGTGTCTGTTTGCAGATGAATGGAACCGATGATGGAGAATATGTTTTCCTAAGTGGGGAAATGAACTACCTTAACTTCTCAAGGATTGTGGAATGGAAAGGAAAAGAGTAAGTTTTTCAGCGTGTTGTGGCCTCTGTCAAAATCTGACCCTTTTCACATTTTGGATGAACGCATTTTGGATGAACATAAGCATTGTTTACCAAAAAAAGGGTCCTTTTTTTCTGAGGATGGTGGTAGCCCATAGCAGCTGTAGCTTCAGACCAGCCTCCCGGTATCTTGGTGTGTGTCATATAACTGTGAAAGGAAGACAGCCCCAGCCCTTAGAGAGCAGACTGCTGCGAATACTCACCTCTGAACCCCTGACTGTCCCTTGGCAGAGGTGACCCTCTCTCCATTCCCTCCTCTAGGACACCCAGCCCAGCCACCTGTGGGGACGGTATTGCCGCAACTACACAGGCAGTGTTCCCAGACACCACGTTTGCTTACTGCTCTGTACCCGGAGCCAGCTGGTGCCTGGGTATCTAACACCTCCTCAGAGGGCAGCGTGTGTTACAAAGAAGCCAAAGACAAACTACCTAAAGCATCCCTCTCCCATTAAACAAAACATCGGCCAGCAATTGCATATATGGGAGGAACTCTTGCAGACATATTCTTGCTTGCCTGGCGCCGGTTTAAAGAGACTATAGATGCAATTTAAACCCATTTTAATCCCCTTTTTTGTTAGCGGAGCTGAGGCAAGAGGATTTAGCACTGTACAAGTCTGATTCTCGTTTGCTTAGACCATGAGCTGTCATCGCCTGACCACCGCTCAAAGATCTTTTAACCCTTACTCTCTGCTTTGTTTTCTTCAGGTCATTGAGCTGGTGGACAACAGAGGCGTGTAACATGATCAATGGAACAGACGGGACATCCTTTCACCCGCTGATTAGCAAAGATGAGAACATTTATATCTTTTCTTCTGATTTCTGCAGGTAAGGAGAAGAAAATGTCACTTTAAAGACTTTAAAGCAGAGCATTTACGACCATTCCTCTTGAGTTTTCATGTTTAGGGTGGTGTTTTTCCTCCCACAATTTTATTTAACACTATGATTGTTCTGCATTTATTCATGGTATGAAGGATGAGAGAGTTACACCGAAAAAAAAACAATTTGCACCAAGTTAAGGATGTGCCATTTCAGAATAAAGATAAAGGTAAAATTTGGAAGATGACTAGAAAGACGGACTGGACTGCCTTGCAAGGCTAGTAATGAGGGGAATGGAAGGAATGCCTGAAGGTTCTTTCCTCCAAGGTCTTTCTCTGTGCCCTGCTTTTTAGAGAACCCAGATTGCCCTCTTCAGAGATTCATGACTTGACATAATGCTGTTTGAAATGCAACAGGATGCAGAAAATCTTGGTGTTTCCTTCCTTATGTTCCACCCTGTCTCCTCCTTTGCCCGTTTCCCTATCTGTGAAGAACAAAACCAATCTGAAATTCCCTATTTCAATCAATACAGGTGTGTGTTACACTAAATTTGGGACTTGCCAAAGTTCTGTCTTCCACGACTGTGTTCCTTTCCTTCTCCCTCTCAGTAGCATGTGCCAGCACTGTCTCACACAACACGCAATAGCAACACGGGGACCAGAGAGACCCTGAAATGCTGAAAGCAGGCATCAGTGTCCCTGCAGCAGCACAGCTGGCGCAGGATCATCTATTTTGTGCAGCAGCAGAATGACGAGATGTGTATTTGCTGGTCAAAAGCCTATTAAATTTACTAGAGAAGATTTTTGGAATGGGCTTAAACCAAACCTCTAGCTTGCTTTAAATTTAAGTTGACACACAGGCATCAGCAAAGAGACATCTGCAGCAGGTGTCGGTGTGTGCTCAAGACTAACAAATCTGGGTCTGGCTTTTTTTCCTTGCAGATCTCTTTACCTGGTGTACGACAGCTCAGGAACTGTTGCAGGCATCCCAACCTACCGCTTTGTGCCCTCTGCTATGGTATTTGCCAACACAACGGTTAACCCAGACAATGCTGGATTCTGCGTGCCGCCAGGAAACTGCCCCGGCACTGGTGTCCTCAACGTCAGCATCTGCAAGCAAGGTGTGCTGCCAGACGGTGGAAGCAGGCTGGAAGGACATCAGGGGAATATATTGCTCCTTTCTGTCTGAAATATATGAGGACAGTTTGGTGAGGCCTGTAGGGTTATGACTGTGCTCAGCCACCAACAAGTGATTGGTTGGTTGTAAAATGCAGTAGTGATGTGAGGGGCTGTTCCTGCCAGATGCGGTCTGCTCCAGCAATGATTTAAATCCAGGAATCAGAAGGAAGTACCAGGATCCATACTGAACAGCTTGGGCATTTATCCTCTGCTCTTATCCCGGTAGCTGTCACATCTTAGTAGTTGAATGAAAACAGTGCAAAAGATGAGCATGCAAGCTTGAGACATGAAGCCGTGCTGATGCTGCACAAGGGGAAATTTGGCGTGTTCTGAAGGCAGGGAGTCAGGGCGTTGATTCTGCAGCTCCAGAATGCACTTTTCCATTCACTGTAAATGGCAAAGTGGGAAGAGTTTTGAGGTCCTCAACGACTTCCTCGAATCCTGCTCTGCCTTTCTTAGGTGCTGACTTTCTATATTTTCACATTCCAGGCGCTCCAATATTTTTATCGGCTCCGCATTTTTACCAAGCAGATCAAAAGTTTGTAGAGGACGTAGAGGGCATGCATCCAAAAAAGGAATATCATGAGACGTTTCTGGACATCAATCCTGTAAGTGCAGCCTTTTTTAAAGGGTTATGTAGGTGAATCCAAGCATGTGGGTTTAGATCATCTTCTTGGATGGTGTGTATCGACATAGTTCCATTGACCTCAAGGAAGCTGTGGAACTGATCTATTTGTATTTGTTTGTATGGAGCAAAATTTGCTGGATAGCAAGAATTAAAATACTTTCCCCATTGTGCCTTTGCAATTAGAGATGCCATCAGACTGGTAATGATGAGATGAAGGGGTTAAAATATTTCTTAGAAGCAGATGAGGCTGCTTTTCCTGTTCACCCTGCCATCCCAACCATCTGAGTATTATCTTGACTGTGTTTTCCCCAAGTTGAAGGAGTAGCTCTCCAACCGAGAGAGCAAATCAATAAAAGATTCAGGGGACTCAATTTAGACAGCATGGAGTCATGAGAGGAGAGTTACAGAAGCATGGTGATTATGTTTTTCATGGAATTGTACAGAGTTGTTGGTATTCTCACCATGAAACGTCAGAAATAAAGGGAGTTTGCAAGTGCTGGTCCGTGGTTTTACACTTGTGGTATAACCCCAGTAGGCAGCTGAGCACCACACAGCTGCTCGCTCACTCCCCTCCAGGCAGGATGGGGCATATAATCAGAAGGGTAAAAGTGAAAAAACTCAGGTTGAGATAAAGATGCTTTAATAAGTAAAAAATAAAGAAAAGAAAAAAAAAAACAAAACGAATCAAAACAAGTGATGCAAAAAAATCCCAGTTGGTCACCACCAGCCAGTCCTCGAGGAACAGCAGCCCTGGCAAACTTCGCCCCCAGTTTTTCATCGCTGAGCATCATGTCATATGGTAGGGGGTGTCCCTTTGGCCGGTTTGGGTCAGCTGTCCTCGCTGTGTCCCCTCCCAGCTTCTTGCCCACCCCCAGCCTGCTCACTGGCAGGCCTTAAAGCTGTGTAAGCACTGTTCAGCAATAACTAAAACATCTGTGTGTTATCAGCACAATTCCAAAACATAGCCTGATACCAGCTACTAGGAAGAAAAATAATTCTATCCCAGCTAAAACCAGTACAACACTGATCTCTACATCCACTCGTATGAATGTAGGTCGAGGGAAAGAGCAAAATCATGACCTGCCTAGTTTACAGAAACAGTACTCTGACTCATCAAGCTGCTATGTGTAGCTAAAGCAGGAGGAAATTGCATAGTTCCTCTCTTAAGGTCTAGTGCTTTGGTGCCAGGTTCTTCCTGTTACGCTGCTCCTACTTACCCAGCTTTTTTGTACTCCAATAAAATGAGCTCTGCGCCTCCCACCCACTCTCCAGACTAAATTTTGCTGCTTGAATGAGGAAAATATTCCTGTGCATCCAATTGCAGCTCTTCCCATAGTGGTGGCATTACTGTGAGAAGTGTTTCACGCTCATTATCTCTGTGGCCGTACACTCCCATGGACTGTGGTCCGTGCCTGTTTTTCACCCTGTAGAAAGATGAGTTTGTCTTGTGGCTGAGATTGCAGAGTCTCTGCAACGATACTCAGAAACCAGAGCAGAGAGACTTTTCCAAAACTACAGCTGGATCTGGGAAAAAAGAGATCTCTCTGCAGCCCAAGTCTAAGTTTGCACAGCGTGATGGCACCCTTATCTCTGTTGCAGCCTCTTCACTTCTCCTTAATTAAGAGGTAGACTGGAATGTAGGTGTATGAGTTACAAGAGTATGTCGGTGAAGGAAAATAAATAATAACACTAAGTGGGTCTTGTCTTGCCTTGTCAAGTCCACACCAGTGTAAATACTAGTTTGTATTTTCCCAGTTATTATTATTTCATGTTAACTTTTTTCCTTTTTTTATTTTTTGACACCGATTTCTTTTATTCCCCAGCTGACAGGGCTCGTCCTGCAAGCAGCCAAGCGGATGCAGATCAACGTTCACGTCAGAAAATTACCTGAATTTTTGTAAGTGTTCTCTGCTGCCAGGTGGATACCTCAGGTCTGATTTGATATACAAAATGAATTTGTCTTCAGTATTTAGGTGGAATATTGATTGGAGAGAGGAAGTGAGAGAGAGAGAGGGAAATCCAGTCAAATCTCAATTGCAAGTGGCAGTATCCTCTCTTCTCACAGATCAAGTACATTTTGCAGTTCCATCTGCAGAATAAAGACAGTATTTGAGAAAAGTAAGATGATATGGACAGGTTCCACGTGGTGCTTCTGATGGCATCAGTCATATCATACTGGTTTGTTTGCCCAGAGAGAATGTCTGCCACAGTGGAGTGCAGCTAGAACTCAGAGAGTGGCTACTCACGTCAGTGAGGATATGCCATCCTAATCTTCACAGCTTTTAGGAGACAAAAATATTGGTTACCGTCATTTCTCAGCAGTGGTCACATGAAAACCAAATGAGAAGGTGTGACCCCAGACAGGGCTGCCCGTGCCTTTCCCCGACAAGCACCAAAAAGTAGACCGAGTGGTACGTCTCACAACAGCAGGCAAGTCCTGTCTAAAACTTGGGAGGGAGAGCTCTCAGCTGGAGTTTTGCACTGGTATGACTGTGACTGCATTGGTATGATAAAAAGAAATCTTTGTACTGCAACTTCGGCACTCAGTACAACCCTGCAAATGGGAACAGTGTACAACCCCAAGTAACGTGTGAGTAAAATGCCCCGTTTCTTCTTTGCTGCAAGCGGATTATGCCTGGTTTTCTGGGTCTTCCCGTTTGAGGGGGATGTCCCCAAACGGCAGCTCAGTTGTGCAGAAATATCATTCCTTTTACCTTGCGTCATTCTGACATGTTGATTTACTCATCACCAAAGCTGTGTGGTAGCTATTCTTCCTACTTCTGAGCTGATGTTCATTGGCACAGCTTTGCTATATATTATAACTAAAAAAAAAGAAGTATTCTATCTGCCCAGTCTTCTTGGTAGAGTCAGTAATGTTTCTTCAGAACAGCACCACCTTGTTCTTTAGTGCCCCGGAGCTGTTCCATTAACGCAACTTAGGAGTAAGCTGTTACTTCATGCGTACCAAATGTTGGGGGGTTTTGCTGCTACGCGCATGTTGCTTGGACAATAGTTTCTGTGTTTTACAAATATGAGTAACTTTCAAGATCAGCTTAGCTTAGCATTCCTGCTGACTGGCACAAATCTGTCATTCAGTCAGTTATTAATGAGCCTCTTATGGATCCCTCTCTTTCTCTCCCCACCAAGTCCCAAAATAAGCCATTTTTCCCAAAACAGAATTTATTTTTCATCTTGGAGATCGAGATTTTTCTACTCCAGTAGGGAACTGAAAATTGACAATAAAAAGGAACGGCCTAGAGGGTTTTTAGGGACATTTTCCTCATTCATCGTTCTATTATAATCCATCTTCAAAACCCTCAAGTTGAAAAGTTGCAAACCCGTATTTTTTTTTTTTTTTTTTTTTTTTTNTTTTTTACACAGTGAAACAGGCAACATCCGAACATTAGTTTTCCCAGTGATGTATATAAACGAGGTAAATATTTTTGTTATTTCTTTGCAGCATTGGGGTATGTTTATGCTTGAAAAAATACTGTCTTTGAGCTAACCAGAAAAGAAAATGCTGGTTTTCTTGTTGTTTTATACAGTGATAGGTAGGAAGCTGTTGCTGTTTCTTAACTAACATCCTCCTGCTGCTTGTTGGCCATAGCGTTAAGTTCAGTCCTGCAAAACACTCTCAGTTAGACAGTCCTTTTAATTTCAAAGGTATTGGCCGTGAGGAAAAGGGCTGCTCAGACGAGAAGGCGAGAGTTCACAGGGTCACATCTCTTTTTTGAGTAGTCTTTTGTGAATATTCCTGGGCTATAGTTGGATCACTGAATTCGTTGGATTCAGGGAGGACTTTAGGGGACTAGTTTCGATGATGTACACCATTATTCCAGGCCTATATTATTCCATTCCTAAACTGAGAGTTAAAAATTACTACGTTCTTTTGAAATGCAGACTAGGTGATCCCTCTGGCCACACGAGGAGAGCTAAGAATTCTTAGAGGGAAAGTATATCAAGAAGCAATGAAGCAGAAGTGGAGAGCTGTGGGAATGTTGTCTCCCTACTCTTGACAAAAGTAAAGCAGTCTAATATAAAGGAAGAAGATAAATAAATCTTTTCTTTTTCTTTCCATCTCCTTCTCTGCTCCAGAGTGTTCTGATTGATGAAGTATCTGCCAACAAACTCAAGCACGTCCTGCTGGAAGCCAGTGTTGTAACTGGAATCCCCTTCGTAATTATGGCTCTAGGAATTGTTTTTGGGATTGTTTTTATTGTGCTCGTGTGCAGGTCCCGGGGGATAAGCGAAGAGGTAAGCAGCATTTGAATTCAACCTTGCTTGCTGTACATCCGCCTGTATTTGATTTTCTTTTCACTGATTTTATCTGTTCACTGTCTTTCTGCACACAAACATTTTTATATGTTGTTCTTGTTTAAAATGACCTTTCTAGGGAAGGGAAGTTTTAATAGACTCAGAATAAATGCACCAAAACAAAGGAATGGAGCTAATATAAGAAACATGGTAAGGCAGGTTGTATCTTCTGTGTCTAATTCCCTTGCCAATAGTAGTAAAAAACCAAATCAGCCTGTCTAGAGGACCCTGAAGGATAAGATGCAAAAATTCGATGGAAGGATTGAGTCAGCGACAATCCAACAGTGTTCTCAGTACAAACAATTGTGTTGTACCAATTGATTTATTTTCCAGAATCATCATGCAAATTTATGACCAAAGAACAGATGAATTTTACAGACAACAGCACGCAGAAAGTTTTATCCAGACAGCAGTAGCTTGTACATCTATTTATGAAAGGTTCTGTCACAAAATGACACGCTGGCGTTAATGTTACAAGTCACGTTGAAAGCTGATGCCAAATTTTCACCCTAATAGGCAAGGCAGTCGAGTTCTGACGAGAGAAACGATGGATCCTTTGGTTAGAGAAATAGACTGGGTACTCTAGTAGGCTGTTTTCTCCTTGTAGCTGCTGTGATCTTAGTGTAGCCTTGCTTGTATGTTGTTTCCTAAATGCTTTCTCACACCGTTGTAAGATAGCGCCCTCACGCCTGCCTCCAGAGCACCCAGCCACGCCGTGCGTATGCTTTGTCTTAGTCAGTGGGACCCACCTGGCTCAGTGGGTCCCACTACCACCACATCTCCAGTGGGACTAGGGGTGGGATGGTAGGCGCAGCAGTGGCGGCACCTTGGTAGTGAGGTCTGCAGCCTCCTCTCCTCGAGCAGTGGCTGTGAGCAGCTGATCTTTGGCACTCTTGGCTTCATTCTTGATTTTCCCTCTGGGTACCAAGGAAGCGTTTCATGAGCAGATGCTCTCAGGACCGTACTTCAGGTTCCTTTACAAGAGAGCCTGGTATGTTCTCCTTGGAACTTTTGAGCCTGCCCGTGTTAGTGGCCAGCTCAGCTAGAGAGTCAAAACTGTCCCATTGCCTCAGGCCCCTGTCCGGGGCATTCCTGCCCCACCCTACCTGTACAGCTTCACACCAGCTCTCTCGGGTGTTCTTGAACACTGCACAGGCATTGAAATGAGAAAGGGACACTGAAATTCCATATTTGCTCTGCACTGCCTTTGTTGCTTTTCCTGCAAACAAAAGCAATTCAGCTGGTTATAGCTCTCCTGGTGATCCCCCTCCCACCAGGGTGGTTGTGGCCTGCCATCACCTGTACGGTGCTACAGTGCGCCCAAGGTCCGTCCCCAAGCTGTCAATCCACCCTCTGGCGCTTTTTTGGCGCGGTGCTGGTTCTCTTACAGCAAATTGTACTTAGAAGTAGGAGCCAAGAGCTTTTTCCTTTCCCGTTTGGAGTCTCGGCAATCCAGCTTCCCCACCCTGGAAGCTCTCTGATGTGCCACGTTTAACTTTGCTGTGTTGTGATTTTTTGCCTTCAGAGTACTGAAGATGAAAGGTCCCCACTCATCAGGACGTCTTAGGAGATTTTCTTTAACATGCAAGCTTGGAGAATAAACTATTAGAGCTGACCTAATACCAACTACCACTACCCAGCGCTGTCCACTGTGGAGAAACGATCGTGTCGAGCGTAACTTTTTGCGGTGTAGAGATGGAAGAGAGTCTGCACTGTAATCAAGGGAGGAGACTTTTCTTACCAGCTAAGTTACAACTTTCAAACTACATTTTAAAACTGCTTGAGATCCCGCTTTTTTTTTCAACCACGCACTCTCTGTGTACCTGCACTGACAGCCACAGACGATCATAACCACTGTATCAGCGAAAAATAAAACAGCCTGATTCGTTACAGGGACGACACGGGTAAAACTGGAAAACGGCCTTAGGAGTGTGGGCTGCGAAGTACCCTTCTGGCAACACAGCAGGCTCCGGTATCGCCCAGGAACAACGGACAATTTTGGCTGTAGGCCTAGTATTGTCTTTTCTGTAAAGTGTTGCGCGCTACTTATTACCAGTATGCACTGACTGTTTATTATTAATGTCGTTTGGTCCTTTCACAAAACTGATTTGTACAACTAATCCAAAACACTGAGTGAAACTTTGTTAAGCGTCTGTAGTTACCGGGTTAAAAAAAAAAAAAAAGCCGATGATTTGAAATGCTTTTCCGTACGGACCTCTTAACTGCTCTAACTCTGCACCGCATCCCATTGCATGTTAGCCATGCATTTATCCTTAAAGGTTTGGGGGTTTGTTTCAACTTAAAACACAAAACGACGTTGTTTTTGATGGTGGAGGGTACAGAAACGGTGGGTTTTTTTCTCTGGCATTTGTGCCACGGGTATCAGCTGTGTGGTTCAATGCGAACGCGGACTCGGCAGTTACATTTACCGGTAGGGGTAAAAGCACACCTCCACCTTAAGGGATGAGTTGGGCCTTGAGAAGTCATAACACTTTTTTTACTTGTCAAGCGGAGACTTGTTTTAAAAATCACGAGAGTATTTTTTCCCCGATTAAAAGATTATTCTCACGAAGAAGTATTTCCGTCGGATCTAGATAGTGAAACGTATTTTAAAACAATGTATTCTTGTCTTCTAAATAGAAGCGTCGTTTTTTGCACTGCTTTGGTTTGGGGGTTTTATTTTTATTTTTATTTTTTCCTAGCTGGCGGTTTGCTCAACAGTTTGGTTCATCTGGTAGCCCGTTCCCGCCGGGAAGTTTTCACGGCGACTGCAATTATTTATTATCCGGATGAGCTAAAAGCGCGCTGGCACAGCCTCGATTCTTGCAGCTTTGCCTCTTCCGTGCTTTTCCCTCCGCCGGTACCCCACTCCTCGGCCCAGGAGCAGGGACCGCCGCTCCGGGAAGCTCCAGGGAACGAGGGACTCCTCACGGCTCCCTACGCCCGGTTGTCCCGCGGGACCCCGTCTGGAGAAACCCCTCTGTTCGACCTCGGGGGCTCAAACCCTCACCTTCTCCGCTCCCGCCTAAAAAACCCCAAATCGTTGGTTTCAGGGCGGGGGTGGGGGTTGCTGAGAGCGACGCTCTGTGGGAACTACCTCAGGGACTGTCTTTGCTCCGCTCCTACCGGAGCTGCCGCCCCCCCCCGGCCCCCCCCGCGGGAGGAAGGGCGCACTGCGGCTGTGGGGAGACCCCGGCCCGCCTGGGTGCTGCCCTCAGCCCGGTACCGCCGCGAAGCTGCGCCGAAACAGCCCATTTTCTTCACTTGGTATGAGGAGAACAGCTCTTGAGGGTTTTTTAGCCCTTTAACTGTCCCTCGCGGGTGGGGACTCGCTGCTGGGC
>VZSZ01005772.1:274172-344226 GCA_013398815.1 Ibidorhyncha struthersii
TTTTTTTCTCTTCCTCCCGCCTGAACGGCTCCTGGGCAGTGGTGGCCGTGGGTCCGTGTCGGGAGGCGGCCGGGGCTTGATCCCGCCGAAAGAAGAGTCGGGTCGCTCTTAGGGCGCTTGTGGTGATGGACGGTGGTGCCTGGTTCGTGCTGCCAGCTCATCGTTATCGGTTTTGATGGCAGTAGTGTTCCTGTTTGGATGAGATGCTCTTGGAAGTTAATTTTTGAGCAGCGTGAAAGACGGTGGTTAACTTGTAAAGGAAGAAAGGCTTTTTCCCTTTTACTGTTTTGCTGCTGTCAGTTGACTTGTCAGTCTTGCTGAAACGTAAGGCAGAGCCTTCCTTACTCTCACTTAGTAAAATAATTCTTTATTGGCTCTTAGAGTGGACAGCATAAATAAGTCCTTTGGACAGGCCTCATCTTACACAGCAGTTAGCCTGGGCTATATTGTGTGGGCTTTCACTCTGACTCTGGCTGGTTTGGATGCAGACTTCCTGGCCCCATCTTAAAGTAAAAGATAATCTTATACTGCTTGGACACGGTTACAAGGTTTATTGTGCTCGCAGGCCAATATTAGAGGGAATTCTGGGTTCGCACCTCAGGACTTCCAGTTATTTGTCTGTCTAACGTGAACCTGGTCTCAGCTACTCCTGGGGAGGGAATCGGGGAGCTGCTGTATTGGCCCGTTTTTCTTAGCACCGAAAAACCTGGATGCATCAGGTAAGACACCAGCAGCCGCTGGAGACGACAGATTTTGTGAATATAACTTGAATAAGTCTGCCCTGGAGTATTTGAGGTACGCGTGGTAACTCAGCTGCTGGAGTCGTATTTTGTGGTTATTCTGCTATCACTGCTTATATGCGGGTATGATATTAGTATAAAAATGGTTTATTCTTGCCTTCCTGATAGCTTATGAAATAACTATGTTACTATCAGTTGCATTAGTACAGATACAGCTCTATCGAGCTATCTTAGGAGGTTAAAAATTACCCTTAATGGGAACATTGAATCACATGGCTATTTTCATGTATAGCTTTGAAATAAGATGGGAAAAACGTTGGCTGCCTTAGTTGAAAAATAACACAGCAGTGATGTAGGGAGAGTGGGTTAAACAGAAAGCTTTTAACTGTCCTCCTTGTGTTCAATAAATGATGTTTAATGCCAGTTAATATCTTAATCTTGTTTTTAACTATGCCTGTGTTGTCCGTGGTGATGGAAAAATATTTTAGCTTTTCTTTCCTGAACCTACCTTTTACTTAGAACTAATGTTACCTTGCTCTTTTTCTGCTTCCCGCTTGTCAGGATTTGGTGGGCTTGAAACTACAAACTCCACTGCCAGTGGGTTTAATTTTGGGGGTTTCGGATTAACTGCTAATCCTGCAGTGAATTTTAATATTGGGAATTTCGGTGTATCCACTACCTCAACTCCACCATTCAATTTTGGTAACAGTCTGGCAAGTGCAGGTAGATAATGTGTAAATACTTGTTTTGTAATGAATGTTAATAGCAGGGGTCCAAGAATTACATTCCTAACTGAGAATCTTGTTTAGTACATAATCTTCATATCCAGTGAAGACTGGAGATAAAAGCTCTGAAAGTGGAATGGGTTTGAGAGCCATAGGCTTTTAGGGTTTTTTGCCTATTAAATTCTCAAGAAATAGCTGTTGAGGAAAAATAACCACGTACCAAATACTCAGTCTCTGAAATGGAAATGAATTGTGGTAACCTACCAGTGTGACCCAGTCTAAAACTGAGCCTCAATTGCCTAGCAAAATGGCATCGTCAATTCGCCGTTCGGAACCAGGCGATCTTGAACAATTGCAGGGCTGGTCCCGAACGCCACGTTTCCTGACATGAGATTCTTGGACTACTGCAGTCATGTTTTTCATCTTCCCCTGTGTCTCCTCATTGGCCTTCCGTTGGCTGTCATGAATGCACTACACCTCAATAGTTTCTGTGGAGAAACAAATTTTATACGATCAGCACAAAATGAACAGCCCTCGCTGTGATCTCTGGTTCCTAAATGCAGTTCTGCACCCTGAGGTAGAACGCATCCCAGGCTCTCGTTAAGAGATTCTCTGTGCCTCTGGAAGGGTCTTGTGCCTGATGTGTGCGCTTGGGTTTTCTTAAAACTGTTCATGGCCCCATGTAGATCCATCAGTTCTGAGCGATCAGCTGATATAATTTCAAGTTAAATCTTTTCTGTTTCATATAAAAATGATTAACTGTATGGACTGCTAATGCTTTTACTTGTGTAGAATTAGCCCGTGGGGTCTCGTTGCCGCTGCTCGTATAGGAATTATATTCATTCCACAGTGTCATTGCTCCCTGTGTTAACATACTTTTACCTGTTTTGTGCACTTGAGGGATCTGGGTTTGGTTTTATTTGGTATGAACACTCCTGGACTGTATTTCTATAGCTGAATTTGATCTACTCCAGAAGAGAACTTGGATACTTAATTTTGTTCAGCAATTTGC
The DNA here is from genome assembly GCA_013398815.1 of Ibidorhyncha struthersii. Classification (NCBI taxonomy): domain Eukaryota; kingdom Metazoa; phylum Chordata; class Aves; order Charadriiformes; family Charadriidae; genus Ibidorhyncha; species Ibidorhyncha struthersii. The sequence goes on from VZSZ01005772.1 coordinate 276,650, forward strand.
ACTCTTGGATCCTTTTGCAGGAAAGGATGACTAAACTGCTGTGAGTACAAAACTACCTAAAAATTGTGACATCTGATGGTACTCCCGCTAGTGTTTCTCACTTGCTGGTAGGACTGAAACTTGAGCGTTACAGGGAACAACTTCTTATATCCACTCTCGTTAAGATGTTTGCTGAATAAAAATAAAACATGATTGCATGTCAGCTTTGGTTTAATCTTTTTATTTTGTACGTATACTGGAGGGTGGTCAGTGTAGTAGGTCTAAAGAGACTTTTTTTTTCTTTTGCTGTTGCCATGTGAGTTAGCAGTGGCAGCATCTTTTTGACAAAGCCTTTGTAGCAGACTGTCTTTCTTCATTTGAATGCATGTATAAACAGTTTGAAACGGAGAAAACTGAGTTCTCCAGGGCTAGTCAGATGTCCACAGGCTGCACCTTGGGCCAGTGGTGCATTGGCAGCACCATAGCAAAGAGCTGGTGGGGTGATGTCCAGCACCTCTGCAGCCTCCTGCGCTAGAGGCTGTCTGGGCCGGTAGCCTCCCTGTATCCGGGCATCCCTTCTACGGGGGCAAATGGGAAGATGGGTTTCTTGGGGCTTTCTCTGGCAGGGTGGAGCTCAGGCCCTCACTTAGGTTTTCTGCTGCTAGCCAGTGACTGGTTTTCCTGAAAATCTGTGGAATGCTGATTGCTTTTGCATCCATCTTCCTCTGATAGTGGTTAAACCTCAAAATGAGATTTAATGTGGAGAATGATAGGGAAACTAGGTTAAAAAAAAAAACAAAAACAAAAAAAAAAACCCCAAAACTTGTAGAATTTTACCTGTGTGTAGAAAGAAATCGTTGCTGCGACAGCATTCCCATGTAGGCACAGCAACAGCGTGCACCCTAGCCTCAGGCTTTACTTGGTATATTTCTGTTCTTGCTCATAAGAGGTTAGGAATGTTTAAAAAGCTCACAAAACATCAGATCATTTTTTAAACCGTTAGCAACAACATTGACTAGAAGTACTCCTGAGAAAGAATCTAAGAAATACTATTATTAGTTGTGTCTGTTACTAAGGAAGGCATGTCCTGCTGGTAGAGGATGTTAGTTAACTGCTGCTTTTTTATTTGTTTTCTTGATGTATTGGCTTTCTGGTTCATGTTTTCTCCCCCATTTCCTCGGACAATGAACTCGATACCCATGATCAATGTGTGAACTACATGCTTGTAACATAATACATCCATCTGTCAACATCTCTTCTCATAATACCCCCTGAAGCGTGCAGTTTATTGTCATGCTAGCACAGCTGCTGCTCACAACGTGCCGTCAGCCTCACTTGCAAACTTTGTTTGTTAGGTGCGTTTGGAGGATTTGGGACGACTACCACCACTGCAGCACCAGCATTTAGTTTTTCCGCTCCCACCAATACAGGCACAAGCGGTAAGAGAGCACAAGCCTGAAAGTATTTTCTTTAGAACAAGCCGTAGGGCATCAGCCCTTCACAATTGTGTTTTGCATTTCACAGGTTATGTTCTCCACTTTCTCAATAATTCTTTGCTTATTTCCCCAGGGCTCTTTGGTGCGACCCAGAACAAAGGCTTTGGATTTGGTACTAGTTTTGGCACAGGAACTGGAACTGGCTTGGGTAGTGGGTTGGGAACTGGGCTAGGCTTTGGAGGCTTCGGTACCCAGCAGCAACAGACCAGTAAGTATGGCCTTCTCTTGATTTACTCCTTCCTTAGGAACGAAAGCACGAGACTGCAACAGACGCACAAGTAGTGGGGCGGAAGTACACTACAAAACGAGGCTCTTAAACTTATCTCTTGATTGATGGAGACTCCCATAAATTTGGCTTTTGAAACGCCTATGCTTGCAGCCCTTGCCTTTTTCTTAAACTTGAGCTCACGGAAGTTTCTGAGCTTCACCCTTGAGTTTCTGACAACAATATTCACCCTTTTGGTTTGGCAGTGGTAGAAAGAGTAATTATGGAATTAATGTTGGCAGTCATGGCATTACGAGAAGGGGGAGAAAACCAGTGTTGAGTTTAGTTTAAATGTGAGTTGGATAATGACCAGCTGCAGCCTCTGAGGCCGCTGAATTTATAATAACATACATAACCTTCAGATTTAGGTATTAAAGGGGCCAGAGGATGTCATGGGTGAATATAGACATCTTACTTAAAGAACAAAGAATAAATCTTTTCTTCTAATTCGGCATACAGGAACTTCTGTTGCTGATGAAGATTGGGTGTAAAAAGACACTTTTAAAAAATAAGATTTGATGCAGATTTATTTATTCTGTGCATTTATTTTGCTTCTCAAAATGTGAAAAGACATGATACCGATGATACGCAGATGGAACATGTTAGCGAGCGAATCTGTCTTGGTTGGTAAAGGAGTTCATTTGTTTTTCTTCACCCAACACAGCGCTAGGGAGCAGCTTGTTCAGCCAGCCTGCTCAGACACCTGCCCAGTCGAACCAGCTCATCAATACAGCCAGTGCCCTCTCGGCTCCGACACTCTTAGGAGATGAGAGAGATGCTATTTTGGCAAAATGGAACCAGCTTCAGGCCTTCTGGGGCACAGGCAAAGGGTACTTCAACAACAACATCGCTCCAGTGGAGTTCACGCAGGAAAACCCCTTTTGCAGGTTTAAGGTACGGAATTGTTCAGCTGCCCACAAACAGTCCTGAAGCAGTTACTCAGCTTGCTGAGTGTCTCGTGAGTGTTAAATCAGATTTAGTTACTGTTAAGAGTATTCTGAAACAGCATTTTGCCAGGTAATGCATGCAATTCTGATGAATGCTAATTAAAAGGTTTGAAGATGTATAGGCGCTAGAAATGCGGATGATGTCGGGGAATTGGATAATAAGTGCCTATGTGGATCATGAAACTAACCTTTTTCTATCGTAGCATTCAGATTAGTGCGTGTGTGGTTGGAGCAGATCTATGGAAATTATTTTTGATATATATTTGTTTAGGTTACAATATTAGAGAAACTATTTAAAATAACCTTCACATCTGAAAGAAATTGTTAACACCTGGAATAAGAACTTATGGGTCTTTATTCATTGCTTTGCCTACACTAGAAAAACCCTCTGTGAACTGTGCGTACCATTTTAAATACATCGGCCTTCAGCTTTCTTCTGCCTTAATCCTTGCTGGTGCTAAAGCTGACTCCATTCCTTGTACGATATCGTCAGCAGTTCCAGATCTTGTTTCTCCTGTCAACAAAGAATATGTAGCTCTTCATCCTCCGCAAATCTTCTTCCTGCTGACTTTCTTGCTAAGCTTCAGACTTGAAAGTGTATTTGGGTCAGGCATGGTGATACCCTCCTTTCCCAAGCTGATTCTTTGAAGTGCAAACTTTCTAACCTGAATGTAGGTTAATACATAATTAAGACTAGTTTTGATTATACACATCACGACACTTTTATGAAGTCTTTGAGGCAACTGAGTGCCTGCATAACAAATGTTTGGCTTCTGTTGCATTATCTTTTTAGGTGTTACCTTGAATATTTTGTTGATAACGCACCTGACAGCTTACGTTCTTGTAAGTTGTTGCCTGAAATGGCTTTAGAGGTTTCTGGGCTGTGAAAAATTTTAAAGTATAAGTTGTGTGATGCAAAATCAGTTATTTTAGAGCTTCTTTTGCCAAAAGGAGAAGTTTGCCTTTGAAGTTAGACAATGCAACGTACTAGGTTTACTTTTGACCCTGTGACTTGAGTATTACTAATGCCATTGTGAACTCACGTACCTTAAGTGAAATACTGAAAAGTTTGAGGTATGCCAGCAGTGGCAGATGCCTAAGAAAAATAGTGGAGAAGTTGGTAACACAGGTATGAGAGCAAAGAGTCATAAGCTAATTTGGTTTGTTGTCTCCGTAAGCATCAGACACCTGATAAGAATGAAGCATTACCCAAAGGGTTTCACAGGTGTTCAAGGGATCTACTTGTATACAATTCCAGCTCTAGAACAAATGAGAAGTGCGCAGAACCAAAAGTGTGCTTCCAAGGTATGTGATACAGGCCGTCACTTGAAGGACCATAATGAAGTAAAAAATCTGTTATGGTTTGAAAATAAGTGCGTAAAGAAATTGTCAAAGATTTATTTATTTTAAACAGAAATACCAGAGACGTCGTGTCCGTGCGGTCTTAGTACTGCTTTGCACATAATGAGATTTAGTCTTCCATGTACTGGCAAGTCTTTCCCAACAGTGTGGGCCTTTTTCACACTTATGGAAGTGAAAGGGATGTGCTTAAAACCAAATTCTTCCTTAGCTTGTCACTGTCGTGCTCCATCACAGGAAGGCCCAACCGAAGAAGGCTGATTCTGCGAGGCTCACCATCGCAGGGAATTACCCTCTGCTGACAAAGACCAGGCTCTTGGGCACATCCCTAACTCATTTCTCTCTTCAGCTGAACTTGCACAAGGGGAAAGGTGCAAGTCACCCACCCATATACAGCGTCAGGGCCTTAAAAAGCACTCGCTGTCCAATATGTCACCGGTGATATGTTGGTTCAAACGGTTCTTAGGCAAGTTGAGTTGAAAACTGCCACTCTGTTTTCGCTTATAATGAGTTAACAGTTTAGGTCTTTCTTACACGTCATGTGGAGTTTACTCTGGAGCCAACAGGGTCTTTTCTGAAATGGGGAAACCACGCTGTTACTTAGGACAGATGGCATCACGTGTTCCTGTATTAGACTATGATGTTGAATTAAACATCGTAACCTTCCTACAGCTTTATCACAGCAAGGGTAAAGATAACATTAAACTTAAAGCAGTTGTACAAAGAAACCGTGACACTTGCTAGCACAAGGAAAATTGGCTGTCCAAAATTCTTGTGTAGAGAGCCTTACTTGATGCATGTCTTGGCTAGTAGAAATATTCCGTGTCCATGTTTTTACTCGCACTGCCAGGCAAACTGTCCAGATCTACAGCAGGAAAAAGCTAGGAAATCCATAAAGATTGATGGGTGCCTTATCTTTCAACTAGGTTATGTCAGTAACTGTTTTTGATTCAGACCTCTAGAAATGTAATGCCGTAAAACTCTTCTGGAACTCTAGTAACTCTTCTGTATTGAAGTCTGGTCCTCTAGTTCCTTTTGCAACTTAGAAAAAGTGTGAATTTGTAAAATGTTCCTGATGATGCTACTTCAGAGCTGATATCAAATACCCTGCTGAGCTGCCATCTCCTAATCCATAGCTTGCTTGCTTGTTTGTTTTTAAGACGGGGAATGGATACTTACAAACCTTTTGTAAAAACCCAAACTGTTTCGAAAGCTACTCTACTGGTGGCCTTGTGAGAGAACATTTTAAAGGGGGATTGATTTTATGTTTCTCAATCTCTGAATATGTTGTAACTTAAATTTTTAACCAGTTGCTCTAAAAATTCAGAGTTTAGCCCTTCCCCTTCATGCCACATAGATATGCTTTTGCTAAGTAATATAACCCCATTGTTCATTTGCAGGCTGTGGGTTACAGTTTAATGCCCAACAACAAAGATGAAGATGGCCTCGTGGTCTTGGTCTTTAACAGAAAAGAAACAGATATTCGAAGCCAGCAGCAGCAGCTTGTAGAATCACTGCACAAAATTCTGGGAGGAAACCAGACCCTCACTGTCAATGTAGAAGGTGTTAAAACGATGCCAGATGACCAGTATGTGAACTTTACGTGGTTTTGCATTTTTAGCTGGTACTGCATGCTATAAAGGGTTGGCACGTAATCTGCTCTGTCTTCCTTTCTCCTTGATTTTAGATCTGTTCATCCTGAGTTTGATTTCATGTCTTTTCATTCCTTCATGTCGCTTTCTCTTGAGGCGTTGAGTCCAGTATCTTTCTTGTGTATGTTGCTTGCTTTAGCTGGAGTGCACAGCTGAGGACCTCCGCTCAGGTCAGGAAATAGGCTTCTCCAGACCCTGCTCAGCAGCAAAAATTGAATATAAGGATGCTAACCATGAGGGTGGGATAAATACTTAGTATTTCAGGAGCTATGAGGTTTTCTTCACTTGGCCATGTGTAAGGTGGAAGGGATTGGGGTGTGTAGTAATAGGATCTTTGCAATGTTTCATATCACAAATGTTTGTTTCACGGGGAGAGCTGTTACAAGGCTAATTGAGCTGTTTCGTTCTGTGTGTGTTATGTCAGAGTGCTGTCTGCTTTGACTTGTTCGGGGGCCTCGGTCTAGTCTGCCTGAAGTACACGGACATTTTCCCTTACTTTCCCACAGTTTGTTCATTCTGTTTTAAAGACCAAAAGTTTCAGGTTATTCTTAATGTAGTACTAGCATCACCATAAAATAGGGTTGTTAAAACTGGTGGGGGGCAGAATGTAATTTGGTAGGGTATTTATAGCTTTTCTTGTTCTGCCTTGCTGTGTTCAACTCTACATTTACTGGTACTTTATATCTCAGTTAGCTAAAGAAGTTAACAGTCAGCTGGGAAAAGTGGTGACTTTGACTTAGGGTTGTTCTTTATTGTGTTAGTTTCTATACGCTGCTGACCTTTTTCTGACAGTATGCATTTTGTCTTGCGCAGGACAGAAGTTATCATTTACGTTGTCGAGCGCTCACCCAACGGTACCTCAAGGAGAGTTCCCGCAACGACCCTCTACGCCCACTTTGAACAAGCCAACATAAAATCGTCCCTGCAGCAGCTGGGGGTCAGCCTCTCCATGGCCAGAACGGAGCTGTCCCCGGCACAAGTCAAACAGCTCCTGCAGAACCCTCCTGCCGGTACGTGGTCTGGGGCTGCGCAAGGGCGCGGTTGGGCCTCTGCTGGGGCTTTTTTGGCTCTCTGGGGGAAAAAAAACAGGTGTCGTCTCACTGGAAAACACCTTTTAAAACTACAAGAGTTTCCAAGGTACTCTGACATACTCACGTAGTGGTTTTAATTACAGCCAGTTTTCCCACTGAAGTGCAATGTAGTCCACCAAGGCAGTTATGATTTATCAGTAATGTGCTACACAACACCATACTATATGATTTAGCCATCATAAATCACTTCAACTTGTCCAATTGAAAAAAAGTTAAATATCAGAATAATCATGTCCTGTATTCACTTCCTAATTTTTTGGGGTGTCACTTAGCCTGTATATGTGGCCACAGATAGAACGGAGAAGTAGTTGCTCTGTGCACGAGCAAGTTGCCTTTCTCTAATATTGGAGGTGTATCATAAGGAGAGTGTAATTGGTGGGGCGCAGCTTGTTCGTCCATGACTGAGAAGGAAGCCGAGTCTATAGGCTGGGTAATCAAGCAGTAAGATGTGCAAGAAAGAGGTATTAGTGCTGAGCTCTGGAGGAACAGTCGCTCCTCAAGAGATGAGTTTTGGTATAAAGATAATGTTTTATGAGGAATGACCTGGAGTGTTGTGCAGCGAAGAATGTTGTGGTAGGTGACTGTTCTGGTCTCCTCTTTAAGCAGGCCTGAAATTGTTAAATTACCAGCCCTTTTTTTTTTTTCTTTCCTTTTTTGCATGTCTCGCTCAGGTCAGTAAGTCAATTGCTTCCCTAGCAATGTTATCTTATTTTTCTTCCTAGCATACCTAGGTATGTGCATTTTATGCACTGATCTGATTTGCAGTGAGCTTTGGAGAATGTAATAACTTGCATCATGACGTTGATGTACATGTATTATTAGGCTGCTTCTGTTTTACTTATTTGCCTGTCGAAACAGTTCATGGCAAAACAAGCAACTGTTCTGTCAACAGCGAAAATCCTTAGACGAATCCTCTTAGGAACCAGGATAATTACTACTGAGATTATTTGTTTGGTACTTTGATCAGTTAATTACTGATTTTTTTTTTAATATTTTTTTTTAAATACAATAAGCAACTTGAAGAGGAAAGATGACCCAAGTGTAGCATACAGCGGAAACGATAGGAATTTTTCCCCTTGAAATATGGATTGCCCAGTTTGATCACCTGTGGGTTGTTACTTTAAAACCAGTAGGCTTGACAGCCTTTTGGACTGAATTTACTGCCACAGTCCAGGACCAAGACTTTTAAGAACTACCCTTGTTTAATTAACCTTAGTTTGTATAAGAGTCGTTCAAGTTAGCATAGTTCATAGGGTTTGTGTATTTCCTAGTATTTTTCCTGCTTAACAGCTGTAAGATGTGATATCTATTCAGATCTATCCATACTAAAAACTTGTTTGTCTGGGTTTTTTTAAGGTGTTGATCCTATTATATGGGAACAAGCCAAAGTTGACAATCCTGATCCTGACAAGTAAGTCTAGTAGTCTGTCCGAGTATTACAGAAAGACTTGGAAAGGGGAGAAATACATAATAATGTGTATACCCTTCTGGTAACTCGTACGAAACTTATTAGAGAATAACTTTGTCAAGTGCTGATCTTATTTGAAGCAGTGAGGATTAGTAGAAATGCCTGTCTAATCCCTTTACCCATTTAGGCGCTTAAGGGTTGTCATGATAAAGAGCCTTACTTGCATTACATTGAGTTGTGTCCTCCATTATCTGGACTAGTTATTATAACTTTTTTGTTTCACAGCCATTATGTTTTTTTCCCTTTATTCTTGCAGCTGAAAGCAACGTACCCTTGTGCCCTCCATTAGTTACAGAGAACTTTGGCTAATTTTTTTTATGAAAAAGGAATAGGTTGTTAGGAATAGTGAGGACTGTAGAACTTAGCAAAACAAGATATGCTTATGTATTATCTTAATTTATAATAGGCCAAGATCATCTGTAACTTTAGATTATATTCATAATTATTAATCCATACTGTGTGTCTAATATAAAAATGTAAGAAATATTTGTATTCTTGTAGGCTTATTCCTGTGCCAATGGTCGGTTTCAAGGAACTGTTGAGAAGATTGAAGGTTCAAGATCAGATGACCAAACAGCACCAAACTCGATTAGATGTAAGGTTTCTCATCTTTGTCATGACTCCTCGCTGTTGACAAAGGATGTGCTGTTAAATGAGCCTCCCCCGGTGTGTAGAAAACTGAAACTGGGACCATATGCATGGGGCTGTGACTCTTTGTCGCTATTTCTTAATACATTCCTTAATTATATCTCTTGGTCAAAAGCCAAGCAGTATGTTATGGCTTTCATTTTGTCCAGGTTCAAGCTTGCTGTGTTGTTATAAGCTGATTAAAACCAGCTGAATTAAGTTTCACTGGCACAGACTCTTAATTTGGGCACCCAGTTTTCAAATGCCTTCTGAAAATCACAGTTGCATATGAAAAGAAATAAAAAGCAGAAGGGTAGAGGTCTAGTGAAAAGCTTTCTGAAAGCATCTTTGGTGAGGATGCTAAGTTGCTGGACTGGGTACTGTTTTGAAACTCCCAGTGTCAAATCAGGACTTATGTGTTCTGTTATCAGAAGCTCTTATGACTTCCATCTAACTCCTATCTCCTCTGCAGATAATATCAGAAGATATCAGCGAGCTGCAGAAAAACCAAACGACAACTATGGCAAAAATTGCACAGTACAAAAGGAAACTGATGGCGCTTTCTCACAGAACGTTACAGGTAACACAGATAGTCTAAATAACTAGTTCTGATACACAGTGTAGTGCCAGAAGGCGAACTGAGAGGGGGCAGGATGACCTGTGCCATCTTGTGCATGGCCCGTGTTGGAAATGAAGTCCTGACTTCATCTAAATGGTATCGCTTTAAGTAACAGGCAGAGCTGTCAGGGAAAGCTTTAGGTGCGCAGTGTGTCTTACTGCTGTGGGAACCTTCTCTCTCACTTACTCAGAAGCTGTGGGACTGCCCTGAGGTCTCAGAGCAGCAGGCTAAGCCACAGACCAAATCTGATGAGAGACATGCTGGAGGAAGGGCAGAAAGACATGTGGATGGGCTAGTGGGGAAAGAGGCGGGCAAAGTCTTCTCTAATGAAACTCAAAGGCTTCTTTTTTAGGTGTTAATAAAGCAGGAGATCCAAAGGAAAAGCGGTTATGCCATTCAAGCAGATGAAGAGCAGCTTCGTGTGCAGTTAGATACAATTCAGTGTGAACTTAACGCACCTACACAGTTCANTGTGGAAAGCTTGCAGACAAGAAGTCCAGTAGTGTTAATAGGTTGTAGCGTCAAGTTCTTTGCTGCATGACTGATAGGTATTTAAGTATTTTTGAGTTCTAAGAAGTATTGGAGTTGCTTGCTCTTTGCATATCTTAAAAAAAAAAAAAAAAAAGAAATGACCAACAATGCTTCCTGCCCGGGGGACGTGGTACATGCTGGAGCTCTGACAGATGTAAATGAGTTGCATTTGATTGAAGCCTGTTTCTCTTCTCAGGGCAGACTGAATGAGCTCATGTCCCAGATCAGGATGCAAAACCACTTTGGAGCAGTGCGGGCTGAAGAGCGCTATTACATAGATGCAGACCTCTTAAGGGAAATCAAGCAAGTAAGTGTTACTGGTAGAATCCTGGAATACTCTTTGAACTTCATAATTTAAGCCAGCTACACACTAACTTGGGAGATATGTCTAGAATGTTACGTTTTTGTAGTTGCTTGATGATTAAGTCCTTTTTATTGTTCTCAGTGACAGTGCATCAAGGTGTTGTACAAACGCATGCTAGGCAGTTAGGCCGTTAGTGCAGAAAATACTGGTTTTCCTTCCAAAGAAATTATGCCTTGCTTTTCAGTGTCCCAAGGCCACCAGACGTGGCACCTTTGAGAAATATTACTTAAAATCTGTGAAGTTGAACTATGCTCATGCTGGTTTTTAAACTATCTGCAGCATCTGAAGCAGCAGCAAGAAGGTCTGAGTCACCTAATTAGCATTATAAAGGATGACTTGGAGGACATCAAACTTATAGAACATGGGCTGAACGAGAGCATTCCCATCAGAGGAGGAGTCTTCAGTTGACATGGTGGATGCTGCTGCTGGGCTTACACAGAACATGTTACTCGAGTTCGCGGTTCACCTTCCAAGGCTAAAACTGTTGAGGTAAAATAAAACATGCATCTTCTAAGAGCAATGGTATTTTGGCTGTTATCTTTAGAATTAGCAAAGCCTCTTCAAAGCTTTTGAACTTGACCTTTGGAAGGTTTATATTTTATAAAGCTGTATATGCTTTAATAAAAGGAGGAAAACTGAATCTGTTCAGATACTGGTTTACTATAAAACTATATGTACTATTGTACATTTTTTTTTTTTCCTTTTTTACAACAGCATTGTTCTAGAAATGCAGCGCTGAGAGAATTGTTCCACTTGTGACTTGATTTGTGGAAAGCTTAGCCTGCGTCCATGTTTTTGTCAAAACAATCAAGTAACATGATTATGTAAACAGCTAATTTAAATCATTACAGATATGTATATTGCTGTAACTATGTCTGTCTCTGCAATACCAGTAGTTTACTGGGGCAAGCTGCAAGAAGCTGATGTTTCCAGTTTCCCTCCTTCCTTGGGACTGCAAGGATCTGAAGGTTAAGGTTTTATCACTTCACGTATATGAACTACACAAAGCTTTGCTGCCCCGTAAATAACAACAGAATGTCTAGGTCTTGTCTTCTGCCTTTTTTTTACTTGACAGAGAGTAATAAATTCAGTCTGACTTTGTAATAACTTGTGGATGGTGTTGGCTCTTTCTCAGCTACATCAGCAAAGAAGTGAAACTGCTAACAACTCTAGGTTAATGCACTTCTCTCCTCCAGGCACTGCAGGTAACAGGCTATCGAACCTGATGCCACAGAGCTGCTTGGCAGCTGCAGTCTTCAAACTAAAATACAAAGTCATGTTCCTTAGGTCCTACCGGGTATCAAGTACTGCAGCTGGTGGCTACTACGTGCATTGGAGAGAGAGCTTCCCACCCCCCCGTTACAAAAGTCACTGAAAATAAAATACATTATTATCTGCAATAGGAGTTTGTGCAGCAGAAACAAACTCAAAACACGATAGAGACAGAATAATTTTGTTCATTAGCCACAAAAAAAAAAATATTCCATTCCTAACCTTTAAAAGATAGAATAATAGAAATAGAGCATCAGCATGCTAGAGCCTGTATTGTTCATTTGAGAGAGTTTATTTTTGGAAGCATGGTTCTATTACGGTTGAAAAAGGTTTATGTGGAACTGTAATAAAGGGGGAAAAGGATTAGTTTGTTTCTGAAAGCATGGTTACAGTTCAAGAAATACCTCAAACATGCCATAAGGGCCCTACTAAGAAATTGATTGAGGCTAGAATTGCCTTTTGCAAGGGCCATGGTAGCGGTCTACGTGCAGTTTCTTTACCATAGTGCCACTACTAGAGTGACGATGCTGTGTATTCCAGCTAAATAGGTGGTTTTTACCTTCTGAAACACTTCAACCCCCTCCCTGCTTTTTAAATTGCAATTGTACCATGCTTGGAAAAAGCCTTCGCTGCATCTTCGAGATAATCTGATCTGCTACCCTGACCTTTGAAAAATAAGTGGTCTCAATAAATTTCTTAAAAAAGCCCCCCTGCTAGAGTCAGTTTTGCATGTTTGAGGTAAGTTTGTTCTGTAAGTTAGAAGCTAAATAAATATGTGTAGTGGAGCAACATTTTGACAAAAAACCTATCGCAGCAAAGGAACAATAGGGGAAAGAGGGTATTATCACTGAAGCAGCGCTGCTGCTAACAGAGTTGACAACGAGAGAAGGCAGGAACAGCCCAGAACCAGCGATCTAGAAAAAAATGTTTATTAAAAGGAAAGCTGTGCTCTAGCAGTTGCTACCTAGTTACAACACTGCCTACAAGAAACACCTTTACTTCCATTTTACTATAACATTTCATCACGTGCATTGACAAGTTGCATCTAAGTTGCGTCTTCCTTTTGAGCAGGAATTTCTACTCCAAATGCAGCTCCTTTTTAAAAATGGCCTGAACTGAAGTGCAGCTTATCTATTTTACCCGTTACCTTCCCCAAGTGGATCACAGCTCTTGGCTGTGGCAGTCACTGTTTTCAACCAATCAGTGCCACAGGTACCCGCCTTCCCTTTCCCTGTTTTGCATCTGCAGGCACGCTCTGTGGTTAGGTAGGAAGCAGTCCCCCTGTCTTCGCAGACAGTCAAGGCATTGGACATGGCAACCCTCACCAGCTTCTCGCTACTGTGACTGTTTAACAAGGCGGAAGGCTTCTAGGAACTCATTGAAGTCGATGTTTCCATCCTTATTGAAATCAATGCTGCGAACCAAGTCATTGATGCCATCGTCCGTGAGTTCAATGTTCATGTGGGAGCTAAACAGCTTCCAGGTTTGGTGGAATTCCTCAAATGAGATGAGACCTGTAGAGAAGGAAGGCACAGCCACCTCAGCGCCAGGTCACCACGGGCACTACTGCCATCAGTCCCCGCTTGGCATTCAAGGAGGGACCCCAGCTCGGGTTTGATCTCTTGTCCCACCCCTGCTGCCTGCATACCCTTAAGGAAGGACCAAAGTTGCTCATAATCTTAATTTCATGTGCTGCAACTAAGTTTCCTAGCATGTGGAACACTGACTAAAATACAACTTAAAGCAGTAAAGAGACATATTACAATGTGGGAGAACAAAAGAAAGCAAAGACTGTTCTATTTTCTCTTTCCCAAAGTAACGGGATGGAGATGACTGCTTGAAAGCAGGAAATGCTCGAGAGCCCGAGTACACTGCGTTACTGTCATTGCTCTCATCATAATCTCCTCCAGAAGAAATTATTACTAATCCTCTACCTGGACTGCACCCAGTCCTTCAAAATGCTTCATGTTTGTGGAAACTTGCAATGACATTTGAGAAGCTCTGGAGGCAACAACCCCAGCTGGGGGAGGAGAAAGATCCAAGCCTTAAACAATTGAATAAAAATGCCTTTGTACATACTAAAGGGAGCCCAAAAGTAGAATCGAAGACAATGCAGTGACCGACACCCCCTGCACATCTGCTTACCTGAATGATCTCTGTCTATGATCCTGAATATGGTCTCCAAGTTGGATCTGTTTCGATAAATGACTTCCAGCAAGCTGGACTGGATGTGCTGAAAGACAACAGGGTCACACTCCTTCTACAGCACTCTGCTTTCCCTGAACAGTTACTGCAGAGCTTCCCGTAAATGAAAATGTTTACTGCTCTCAAGAGTTTGCCAGCAATGCACTCGGCAGGGTGTGTGACTTATGAAACAGGTTTATGATGACTAGACCCTCTGTGCAGCTCTGCAGTACAGCACATCAGTAACATACAGTTTCCGCTCGGCTTTTCCTGGTTAACAGAAGATAGTGACTTGGGCTACTTTTTTTAACCAGTGCAGAGTTGTTTTTGCTGGCCCTAACTAAGAAACTGCGACTCAGACAATGGAATATAGTTTTTCTACTTAAAAGCCTGCATTAAAAACTACCTCTAGGATTTGATTGCACATGCATCATCTATTTCAACAATAGACTGAACACCTCTGGACTCCTGGAATTCACGCAAGCTTTTCCATTGATTTCAGCGTGATTTTGAATTGTACAGGAACTGGAAACATCCACTCTCTATTTGTACCATGCTTGGTTCTACATCCTGGAGATCTTGTGAGCTGCTTTGCACCCTGGAAGAGGGTGAGTCCTTACCTCTTGGCTCCGCTGCTCCATGGCCAAGTCATCGAGCCAGGATTTGTACTCCAGCATACCGTCCGCAGTGCTGCGCACCAGCTGCGGTCTCAGCATTCGCCAGGGCAATCCCAGGTGCAAGACTGACTCCACTGCCGTTGCCCAGTTGCTCAGTGTGATCTTTCCTGTAAAGAAAAGAGAGAGCCGTGGAGACCTCTGAGAGACAGGCAGCTGAAAGCACATGAAGGCAAAGTAAAAAGCCTAGAGCAGTACCTATAACCAGTCTACCGTGCTGCTGACAGCAACAGTGTCATTTCTCCATGGCACACTTGAGTGCTTTGGTACAAGAACAAACCCTACATGGCTGTACAGCCATCAGCCACTGCAGGCACAAGTGCACTCACTGCTCCCCCCAGCCTCAGCAAGCTTTTGGTCATTGCAACAAATCCGGGCCATGGAGCTGCAAGCATCTGAACAGTGGGAAGGCACTAACTTCGGATATTTCATTATAAATTTGTGACCTACAGCCAGGGTCACCCTGCAGATAATGGTCTACACAACTGCCGTAGTACTTCCTCAGTAACCCAGGAACGTGGAAAAGCCCCTAGTATAGCAGCTGCTGTAACAGCTGAACTGGACTTTCGTGAACAATTTTGCTGCCAGGGAAGAAAGCAGTTCTACCCGCAAGAAAGGAGTTGTGCCAACCGCTGTGTCCCTTTTCTCCACCGGCCCACAAATGGACAGATCTCAACAGCACATCTCAGTCACTGCACCAGCAGAGCACTCCTGACAGCCAGAGAATTACGAACTCTCAGATCCTGCCTTAAGGCTCAGACAGAGGCAGCTGCCATGGAGGACATCCCTCGCTTTCCTTTTCCCAGTGGTTGTAGACGCCAGGGACGAAGTGGCTCTAGAGACCACCCAGCCCTTCCCAAGTGACATGTGACAGACATGTTCCAGGTCATCTTTTCTAATGCTTCATTGATGCTCCTGTTTGAAAGGGTTCTTCTAGTGCCAAGCCTACATTGCTACACATCAAGCTAATCACCTCTTGCGTCTCTGACACCTTCTCATTACAATGCCACTCTGAGGCATTAACAGGTTTCCCAACAGAGACACTCAACACAGCAAATGAGACCAACGCTGTGGCAAGGTCTGAGACAGCCTCCCCCTGTGACAGTCACTGACAACTAGCAGTGCGGAGCTTCCCAACCAGCAACACGTTCCACTTAACTGCTTCAGTCCTGTCCTACCAGGCAATTAACCTAACTGTCCCTCAGCTCAGATTTACCTGTATTGTCCTTATCGTAGGCCTTGAAGGCGCTGATCAGGGCTGAGGTGTGAGCGAAGAGCTTCTCCCGCAAGGCTCGAAAGGCTGACTCCTCTACTCTGCTGATTCTGGAGGATGCAGAAAAGAGAGAAGCACATTAAGGATGTGCCATGAAGTGTAGGAGAAGTTGCACCTTCCCAGTCCTCTGGCCTGTCCATGGATTGCCCAGACCCTTGCATGACTGCTCTGCGCAGCTACAGCTCGTGACAAGGCACTGCACACCTGGAGCACAGTTCCCTGCAGCTGATGCAGTGAATCCCTGCATCAATTTGTGAAGTAACAAAGCAGAAGGGCACCTCGGCAAGGGTGAAAAGTAAAAACTTCACATGGAAAAGAAGCTGGAAAATCAGCAGTCTGTAAAAAAGACTCCCCTTCTGATCTTGTAACGCTCCCTCCTCAACCCGTGAGCCTCCCTCAGTAATTTCTGCTCAAAGCTTGAATCATCCTCCAGCGCTATTATTTAGTAACTCAAGCTGTGAAGGTTCAGCTCCGGAGTGAAACTTTCTCAAAGCTCCCAAAGTTTTCCCTTTTGGAATTTTGACTTGGTGAATACAGAGCAACTGGAAAGCCTTGCCTTTGGGTCATTGTGAGAGTATGGGCTGTCTTGTTTGCTTGGTACTGAACAAAATGGGGCACGAGGTCCGGTCCCAGCTTCACGTAAGCTCCCCTGTTGCTGCCAATCTCGTAGTAGTTTGAGGCTGAAAATATGGTCAGCACCTAACCCCCAAAAAAGAGAGGCATTTATAGACAGTATGTACATCCTGTATTATATATACGCATATCAGTGAAAACAACGCAACCGATCCCATCTGGAGTCAACAGACTATGAAAGCACCATGTTTTAGGTGGAAAAGGAAGAGCAAGGTAGCAGCTAGCCTGGAAGCCTTACAGGTGTGAGTTCCTTGACAGTGGCACTCGTCTCACATGGATCTGGCCACGTGCTGGGCCTTCTGCGATTTCACTGTACTCTCCCAACAAACTTCTACTCTTCACTGCAGTGAGTGGAGTCAAAAGTGGTCCTGTACAAGTCACTGAAGTGACCCTGAATCTTCTGAGAACAGAAGTTTGCTGCAGCAGCTTAGTAACACCCTTCTGTACGTCATTTTCAGAAACAGCTGCATAAAGTGGGACCAATGGCACAAATGGGTTCAGATCTTTTCTCAGCTACCACGCACAAGGATGTGCTTTGCCTGCACATCAGATGCCCCCAACACAGTAGGTGATTCCAGACTGTCCTGACCTAAGATCTCAGCTGGGAACACACTTCAATAACTCCCAATAAGGCTGTTCAGCAATTTTCTGTGTCCTTAATAAAGCCCCATTGGAAGAAATAAAGAGCTGAGAGAAGCCACCACAGAACCTCTGCTCTGGCAGGATATAAACCCAAGTATCCTTCATGCCGTCCCCCTTACCGACCTTCCGGTTGTGACAGAACTCGTAGCCCTCTTGCTTGCACTCGTGGGAGCGAATGAGGAACTGCAAGTTGTACTTCTCAAGGATCTTCCCTGTCACGTCAGGCCCAAAGTAGCAGCCACCACCTCGTACCGTATTTACTCTGCAGCCCTCCTGAGGCATGGGGTCACTCCAGAGAATGTCTAAAATCTGAAAGGATTGGAAAAGTTCACTGAATAAAGCAGATATCACCCATCAAAGCTTACTAAGCAAATACAGCGCTGTCTCTGAATCCCTCCCTGGACTGCTGCTATTACCATAGGGCAGGGAAACAGATGTTTCCAGCATCCCAGCTGAACCACCATACTGCTCTGCAGGACTGTCACAGACCTGGTCCACCACAGAGGTGACAGTATTGTTGGCCTGGAGCTAGAGGCACATCCAGACTGCCTGGGGGTGTCCGTAAATCAGGCCTGATACAAGCTTTCCCTTTGCTGCCTCTAAGATTTTAAAAAGAGCCTTGCCTGTCCTCCTCCATCCCAAAACACAGGTCCCAGGGCAAGAACATCCTGCAGATCCCAAGACCATGAGCAGGCTTAATATTAAACTCCTTTGCTGTCTAGCCAGGACATTCTGCAGCCTCCAGTAATGTCAGTACGTACTGACTCAGTGACCACTATTTGGATTAAAGTTTAATCTCTTTAACCCTGACCTCAATATACAGCTTTATGCTGATAAGGTGTGCAGTGCTGGGATATCATATGTAATGTGAATTAACAGTGGTTTCAGAGCGCACAGAAGGGGCTTACAGACGGTCCGGTCTAACACAAGCAGGAAACCAAGTTCCCAGGCTCTGACCAGCCTAGCAATCTACTCACAGCACAGCCCAGCCGAAAATACAAATGCAGTCTGCTCTTAGTGCCTAAAATCACAACTCGCTCATCAGGAAATGACGTGCTCCTTCATTACCTACAGAGCTGACTTCAGATACCCCACGTACACCGCGCTCTACAATCAGTCTTGTCTATTATTTCTCTCCCCTGCAGTGAATGAAAAAAACCTGTTGCCCCCACTCGGTGCCTGAGCCGCAGTTTTATTTATACAGCAATGGATGGGTGCAGTGCTAGGGGCAAACGCTGGGACAGACCCTTGAGCGCAGAAAGCTGAAAGCCCAGTGAAGAAGCTGACTCGCAAGGGTAGAAGAAAGGGGCCAGCAGAACAGCAGCTAGCACCAGTCTTGCACACAGCCTGCATTCTCCTGCGTGACTCTCACGCACGGCTCTTCAGTTGCTAGGCAGTTGTGCCACAGGATGGGCTGGATGTAACGCAGGTATCTAACAAAACATCCCAAAGCAGCAGAGATAACATGCTCACAGTACAGCCCTTCCTGAGCACTCACCATTGAACGATCAACGCCAGGCTGTCTTGGGGAACAGAGCAGGAGGTACAAAATAGCACAAACCCCATGAGCCTGCCCGCTGGCACTTCAACACTGAGTTGCTCCTTAACTCCACTATACGAAGCAGCAAAAATCTCTCTGCGGAGAGGTCTGTGCACTGACCAACATATTTTATAACTGAGATTCCTCATAACAGAGAACAAACCTGCAGGAGGCACCCACAGCCCTCCAAGCTCAGGGCCATGCTCAGACTACTCACCTGCTTCCACTCCTCCTGGCGAGTCCAGCACGGCCCATCTAAATCTGTCAAGGAGACCACACTGGAATAGGTGAGCTCCTCCTCCTCCGACTCGCTGATGTCCACCAGCCGGCGGCACCACTCGATTTGCTCCTGCACTGTCTGCCGGACCCACTTGGAGAACTCCAGCCTGTTGGCCATGCTGGGAGCCTGGGTCGGACGGGGCTGCGGACATAAACTGAGGGCTGCCTCGCTCCCTGCTGGGTCAGCCTCTACTTTGCTCTCCCCATTTATTTCCTGTATTTCCACGTTTCTATTCGACTCCTTTCTTTTCTTCCCTCTTAATACAGAAATAAACTGAAAGAGGTAAGAGAGAAAAGAGAGATGGTCACACTGCTTGGAAACTTACATCTCCAGTTCTGACATCTTCCATTGGCAGACTGTCAAGTGACCCAAACCTCCGAGCCTCAATTCCCTTTGCTGCCATCAAATGCTGATTAATTGTGGGAAATTACTAGTGCCGTCCTCTCGGATATGCCATTCTTGGCTTACAGCTGGGGCTCCGCGTCCATCCTGACTACAGATTTCTCTCTTCTGCATTGACTTTATGCTGCTCAGACATGTCACAAAAGGTAGAGTACATGGATTTAATCTGCAATGGGAACTAGACGGTAGAATGAGGGAAGGAATAATGACTAATGCAAGTGCTTGTCATTAAATTTGGAGAAGGGAAGTAGAATTTCTCAACTGGAAAGTCAGGCAGAGACAAGTTAAATGACTTATCAAAATCCTTCTGGAAATCTAGGGGGAAAAACAGGCTAAGGAACTGTGGGACTAAGTCTTATCATCGCTCTGTTTTTACAGTCAGCACCAGCACATCTGTTTACCCATGCCATTACCCACCACTTATCTGGCTACAATCCTTACATCCTCCAAAAGCCAAGAATGCTTCTTCACTTCCCACCTCCTGCACACATACTGTTAAACCAAAGCGATCCACTCCAACCCTGTACCTAAACACAGTTTGTCTAGGAAGACCATCCTTTAGATTTGTCTCGTCAACAGCCAAGCTGACACGTAGAAATAAGCTCCTCACCACAAATCAGCAACGCTGTTGTCTGTTGCAATATCTAGAAAATAAAACCTACTTTGTTCCTTTGAATTTTTTCAAGCATGTCCAGGTCAGTGGTGTCAGAGATGCCCCCATGTATAATGAGGACTTTCTGATCAATCAGGGTGGCCAGGGGGAGCCAGCAGAAAACATTCTGAATCATCTTCAAGATTTTCTTCCCGTGCACCTAGGAGGACAGGTCAGAAGGGAAAAGATGAAGCATCAAGCCTTCAAAGTCCGCATCTCATGTGGTAAAGGAGACACAAACGTATGCCTACCTTGTATTTCTGCATTACTTCCTTTGCAAAACCGTAGCTAAAGGAACAGGAGAAAGGAAAGTCAGTGGGATTTGCAGCGACCCCCTTCACATCGCGATTAGCCCCGCACAGAACCCATACCGTAAGTTGACCATGTGGTCCTCATGGTTCCCGCGGTTGAGATGAACCTCCTTCGGGTAGATCAAGAGGAAGGTAAAAAGGATGATGAGGATCTCGAGGGACTGTTTGCCTCTGTCTACAAAGTCCCCGTTGAACACGTAGGACTTGGAAGGGGAAGGAAGGCCATTCTGTAAAAGCAAGGAACAGTTTGTTACAAGAGAGGCCTCCCCATGATCTCCATATATCTCCCCGTGATCTCCATATCTCTCCCCGCTCCAGCTGCAGATTCTCTTATTCCTGCCCCAGGGTTACCTTATACAACAGATCCTGACTCTTATTTTTATCCTGTAGGCTCCCAGTGGCAAATGCACTGCAAAGTGAAAGCCAGCAGTCAGGAAGGGTTGCCAATGGTATCAGCACTTACAGAAATGTCCACTGGCACTTGCCAAATGTACAAGTATGTCAGAGTTTCTAAGTCAGCAGGGGAATAAGCTGCTGCTTTGTGAACCCATTTAAAACTGGTCAAATTGACCTGGAGAACTGCATGTGGAGGGCCCAGTTTTGCAAACACACTCAGCATTATCCATGCGATACCTCTCACAATGCCTGGCCAGCCTCCCTCTTCAAGTACATACCTACCTTATAAAATATGAGGAACAAGTCATCCAGCTGGCCGTGCAAGTCTCCTAACAGGCACAAAAAGACAAGTCGAAGTATGTTTATGTTTAACTTAAAAAGACACCAATAAATAACTTCCTATGAAGTATCTCTATAAATTAATGACCACAGAAATATTTTGCAAAGTTCAGGGTACAAGTTTCCTTACGCTGAGGCAGTGTGCCTGAAGGAGAAGGACATGATGTAGAGGCTTGAACCAAAGCCTGAGAAGGACAGCAAAAAACATACACCAGCTTCTGAAGACTGATTCAGAACCTTTGTTCATTTATCTCTTACAACATGGCACAAGAATCTGTTTGACCTCGATCATTACATGGGAGAAAGCTGTGCATACAAAATAATAATCAGTTCTCATTTAACATGATACTGGAGAGAGAGAGAGATTTTTTTTTTCTGGAAGCTGACTGCACACAAAAGACTGTGATAAGTACACATTTTTCAGGACTACCTCAAAGTTTAAACGTCAGTCCTAGAGTAGGAAAATAATGGTAAAAAGCTTTGTCTCTTTCAAATTCACTTGATAGGACTCAGACATGTTAGTGTTCTGGATCCGAATGCATACGCTGCTGCTAATGAAGGTTCAGCCAAAACCGCTCCAGGACTTGGTTATTTAAATAATCCCAGGCCACAGAACAGGACAGAAAATGAGTTTTGAGGCCAGTCCTCGACTGGGTGCAGTTTCTGTGGTTTAGTAAAATGACTCCAAGTTTGGGGTGACAGAACAAAGACATCTGAATCGAGTTGAAAAATTCTTTAAACCTTTGCTGTAGTGTGTAACAATTTTAAGAGCTACAGGCTGTCATTATCACCCTTCATCTTCCCTTGGACAAGTGTATATCTTTATATCATACTTCCTCCTTTCCTTGCATTTTTATAGTCGCCATGACAGCACCGCTGCTACAGCAGGCTGTGCAAGCCGAATGCTACCGTCTAGGGGCTGGGTTTGTTAATGATGTATCCCAAAATCTCTCATGGAAGCTAAAAGCAGACTACAAAACAGACAAACCACCTTCCCTCAACACCCCTATCTCGTTCCAGACCAAGCAGAGAAAGGGCCACGATGCAGACATGCTTTCTTCAGTCTTCAGGTTAGTCTTTGCAGCAGCTCAAATACAGCATCATAGGGTACACCCAGCTATTTTAGACAGCCCCAGTTGCCTCTCAACCCAACACACATTTTGCTTGCGGACTTCATTTGTGTTCCTTACTCGGTACAGAGGAGGGCATCATGCTCACGCTACCATTTTATATCTTTCCCACCCCTTCCACATGAGCGTTCTGCCCCAGAGACTGGGTAGTGCCCTCCCACCCAGACGTACCGCATACGGTGACCTCCTCGCTATAGCAGGTGGAGACATGACTGATGTTTGGCAACTGCTTGAGGTGCTTCCTGGTCTCATGCAGAAGGTTTAAGACATAGCGAGCGTGGAGCTGCTACTAGGAGAAAGCGAAGGGATTAACGCAGGAAATCAGTGAGCTCTGAGCAACAATGCAGCTCTGGCTGCAAAGGCCCCAACGACCCACCACGATAGCCCGGATGGCAGAAACTCTCGCTGGGACAACACTCAGTGCTGACCTACGGGCTTACAAACAAAATGAAGCAAATACTGGACAACAGCAGGACGGGAGAGACTCACTCAAAGCAGCCCAGCCTCGGCACTGGCAGGGCTGGCAAGAGAACCCAAAAGCCTGTGGTCGAAGCTGTATCTGCTATGCAACACCGCCTCCTAGAGCAGCAGAAATTCCAGCCCAGCATCACAGGTAAGAAGCTGCTCCTCTAGTTCCTTCTTAGCCTTTTCCACATTAAGCCAGGCCATGAGCTGCCATATGTCCTGCAGAAATAGGTTCACTCAAAGCCAGCGTGTAGGCATTTAGTATGAGTCAAGACACTAGAGACCTTTAAATTTTAGAAGTTATTTTGTTTGGAGAAGGGGTGTTTTGGCCTATTTTGCAGTTCTGCACCTTGACTGAGGGATGGCAGCAGAACACTGCCAATGTACGAGGACTTGTCTTGTTAGTGCTGCTGAATTGGCACTTCCTCATCAAAAAACTCAAATTTTAAATATGAATCAAAGTTGCATGGCACAAAACATAATTTTAATCAGCTGTTTCCATCTGGGCCATCCTATACTTTTTTTACAAATTGAGGAATTGCAACAAAAAATGACAGAACGTTTCAACAGGGACATTCAACGTGTTGTGGGTTCTTTTAAAATGAAATTCAGGTTAATATTGGTGCATACCTACAAGAAGTTTTCAGTTTTGTCAGAACTGCATTTTCAGAAAGGAAAAAAGTTCCTATGGCAGGGGGAAATACCGTATCATTTCCATCCCCCTTTGCTAAGAGCCTGCCAGCTCATTGTACTCCAATCAGCTTAGCTTGTTAGGAAGGCTAAAACCAAATTATCTATCCTACATCACTGCGCAGAGAAGGGGAAAGCGTGGTTCCTTTTGGGATCCTTACTTGTTTCTGTTTGAAAGCTTCCAGCAAGGCAGTCGCATGGTCAGGAAGAAGTGGGAAAGAGAGACGGGGTCCAGTGTAGGAGTCTGGCACCTCCATGGATTCGTAGTCACAGTATTTTTCCAGCTCAGCCTCTTTGAAGCTTTCCCCACTTATGAACATGCGACTGATAAAGTCCCCTGGATGGTAGATTGGTCAGTTTGAGTGTTTTTTTAAAAAGAGAAAGAGACAAGAAAGAGTTAAGTTGGCTCAATACACCATTCTAGTAATTTGCTAAAGAAAAGCTGTTTGGTTAGGCAGAGCTTATAAGCAACGGTGGAGGCTAGTTGACACCACTACAGAATTTGCAGTGGGGAAAAGGCTGCAGGGACAAGTTTCATGTGTGCTATGTGTCAAGCAGTGCTGGCAGCTACGGTAGTTTGTGCAAAACTCCCATAGAGCCAGATGGACAATGGTTGCCATGGCTAATTGAAATCTTATTTTCAACAACATGCAAAAGGAACTGTCTCCTACGCCCTGCTGATTTTTCTAAGCTTGCACCTGCATTCTGTGTTGCACAAAATCTGTATAAATATGCATTATTTTTTTATTGCTGTAACATCTCAGAGCCCAACTCAAGGGACAGGACATTATTGTCCTGTTTTATACAGACACAGAAAAAAAAAAATCTTCTTCAACAGCTTTGCTGTAAAATATGTGAGGTGGTTGTGAGAAAAAGGGTAGCAGTTTGAAAGGGAGGAGTGGGGACTTCAGCAAGTTATGGTCAGCAAAGTAAATAGTTAATTTTGACTTACTACCATCAGATTTCAGAGCTAAGCTCATTAGCAAGTTCCCAGCGCTAAGAAATAACATACAGTGGTCTCTGAAGATTCAGGGAGATACCGTATAGGTTCCCACATCACTTGTCCCTCCCCCCCCGCCCCAATTATAAGTGAGAGACTCAATATGAAAAAAAGTAGATACCCTAGAGCACAATTCCCTAAAGATGGATTCTCTTAGCTCAGAAATGTACTCTGCAAAGTTGTGGTTACCAGGGACTGCTGAAAAAAAGGCAGATATCTAATACTGCTCTTTGGAAACATACTGAGCTTTTATTCCCCCTTCCAGCTCCTTAAGGAGCAGGAATTGCCCTATATCCCTCGCACAGCTCTGACAGTCTCCAGACAATTCACTCCCTGTCCAAATCCCTGATGCCGTCGCTCTTTAGACTCTCTTGCCCCCTTCGCCATCCTGAAGGGCCAGCATTGGGCAACGAATCAATACAGAGTGCAGCCTTCTGAGCTGCCGGTGCCACATCTACAAACGGCACATAGAAACTTACTCTCTTTACTGCTGCTTGGCGTGAAGTGGTCCATGAGGTAACTGAAGAAGTTGTGAAGCTGCAAGAAGAGAGAGAGCCTGTCATCCTTCACCCTGGAATGAAATTCTGCAGAGGGGCAACTTAATGTGATCTTCTTTCTGGAAGTGTTATCTGTGCCCTTGTGTACAACAAATCATACTATACCAATTCTAGTTTTGCCTATCTTGTGATGAAGTCAAAAAAGCAGCTTTACCGTCATCCATACAGACAGACATACACCTATGAGCCCTCCCTCTCCCTGCCTGACAGCAATGCAACCATATGAGAGAATATTAATCAAAGTTAAAGCATAATGAACCGATTAGGCTTGCCTATTGTGTTCAGACTCAGGAAAAACAATGTTAAATGTAAAGTGTTGGCCCACTGAAGCACTTACAGGGTTACCAGCCAGTAGCCAGAAACGAGTGAGTCTGTGGCACAGAAACCGCCCTCCTGTGTATTTTCCTACATACTTTTTTTTTCCTTGGCACCTTACCTTGATCTGATCCTGCTCGCAAGCATACTCAATGGATTGAAAAATTCTCCAGGTGCAACGTCGGCGCATTTCCAGCCGAGCAACATAGCGCCGATACCACCGTTGGATCAAGACGGCTGCCTTGAAAGCTAGAGAACAAAAGCAGAACCAACCTGCTGAGTTGCAGTGGCTGCAGCTGAGCTACCCTGCCACCGCTCCTTTCCCGACCCTGAAAATTGAAGAGGGACCTTTCTTTTTCAGGAGCATGTTTTCAGGAAAGGTGGTGTGCTGCCTAAATATTAAGTATCCTTTTGTTACCACAAAACATCCACTTCTTTTTACCATATTGCCAGAGGTTGATCTGACCCTGCCTGACCAGAGCCCTCTGAAGCAATTCTAAACCATCGCTGCTGGCTCCACAGCATTAGCAACAACTTATTAGGGCCTAAAGATCCAAACGCATTCCTCAGTATTAATAGACAATTTCCTCCCTTTCTCTCTACCTTGATCGCTTTCACGTCCGTCTTACAGTCTAGGTACTGGGGCTTCGGGAAACCAGACATTTGATTGACGCCAGACAAGGAGCTGGGGGAAAACAAGACACTTAGTCCCTCTTCAGAGCCTTAAAAATACGGGGTTTGTCTGTCTTCCTCTAAGATAAATAAATACCTCAGCTTACGCAGTTCTGGACAAACTTCAGAAGGGATCTATTCTAGCATAAGTGTTAACATAACATTACCTCGGAATAAAATAAAGAAAAAATTAACACCCACAGTGAAAAGAGGGAGACAGATCTTTGGCCACTTAATAACACAGAAGGAACAAAATGCCGGGAATTTCCAGGTGCCTGCTCATGGTTCAATCCACAGGCAGCACCAGGCTCTTCCCTCCAAATGATGGCTGTTTTCTCTGGTCTTTAAAACATAACCATTCCTCGGCATTTCCCCAATTCCAATGTTTTTCATTAAAAGATTGTTTCAGATGGGCTGTGTGCGTATTTAAAGTGAAGTACATCGGTGCAGTTTCCCATTTCCTTTTTCAAGTTCTGCCACAGAACTTTACATACCTCTAGAAACTCTTCTGTCCTCCTGAGCGGTCCTTGACCCCATTTGTACCGCCTGGTTATTTCGCAGCCCCTTGCCAACCAGCTCTGCTACTTGGCATCTCTCCTTTGATTATGCTCTGTCCCTTCCTATGCATTTCTGGAGCTCTACCCTAGAGACCTATATTTAAAGCATTTTCTAACAATACTTCTCTGTGTCATCTTTAGCTGAGGGAGGGGCAGCCACTCTTATCTACAGGCTGGCCCCCAAATCACATGGAGACGACAGCGCTGGAGTTAGCCCTGCTGCAGAAGCTTGTAGTCCCTTGGCATCTGGCACCAAAACAGGGAGAGTAAGGGAGGTGGAGGGTGGAAAAACTTTATTAAAAAGAAGGAAATCCCCCACTCCTACCCGAAAGGCTGCTAAGTGCTGGCAAGAGACAAAGAGATCACATTAATTCAATTAGCTTGCATTAATTATAGAACATAAACCACCCTCCACGTACTTCAGCAGGAAACATTGACCTTTACCTAAAGAAGATATCCTGATGGCTTATGCACTGAAAATAATAATCCTTCTAAATTGTGTTACTGTTACAGCACTAGGAGCCACAGACCACAAAAAGGGAAGAATTATTGCTGTTCTGCAGCTGGGGAACCGAGCCACGGTGAAGTCATGGCAAGAAGGTAAGATTTGGCTAGCCTCAATTTAAGCATAACTTACATATTCTTTGCCTGAGCCTTATAGCTGGTTGAGAAAATGCTTACTGATTTGCTGGGCTATGAAAAAATAAGAGGCTGACTTTTTTTTTCTGCGGTTTGGTGCTCCTGATGCTGCCTCTTCAAGCCTCCTTTCTAACAGACCCCAAAATAGCTGCCTTACCCCCCGTACAGTAATTTGGCTGACATGTAACTAGAATCACAGTCACAATCACTCTCTAAAATAAACAACTTCTAACCATCTTGCATTCCCCTAGGAGTGGATAAATGCCCAATTACTGCGGTAGGAGTCAGATATATTTCAACTGAGCAGAAATTAATAGTTAGGACTCCACATGCGCCAATGAAAACTAGATCCTTTGAAACATGAAAAATAAAATCCATGAAAGACTCGTTATCAAGCACACAGTGAGCATATATACCACCATCCACAGCATTTTAAACTCCATTTAGTCCAAGCATTGTTTTATTTACACTACTTTTACAGAGACTGACTCTGCAACTGAAAAAGCCAGGTATTCTAATTTACCAGCTTACCTGGGTGAGTTTCATCTGGGAGTGTTTGTAGTAGTTTAGAAAAAAAAATAATAAAAAAGGAAGAGAAAGAGATTTATCTGCATTTTATGAGGATCCAAGCTACTGAAAGCATGCCAAAGTGGCAGCACTCAAATCAAAATACTCCTGTTCACGCTAGCAGTATAATTCACAAATCAGCTTACAGGAGAGAGTCGGCACCCTCTCTCGGGTTCCCCATCCCCTTCTTCACTCAAGTGCAGGGCTGATTTAACAGGGCTCTGCTGGCTACGCTTTCCATAGGGAACAGCCTCTGGGTCTTGTACAAGGGGGACAGGACGCCACCTGGCACGCTATACTTGGGTGGAAAGTCCTAAGCAGCTCCACATCTGCAGATGAGCAGATCTGAAGGATTTTGAGAACCAGATGCAAGGAATTCCAAGAGGTTTTGCTGTGTCGGGAAACTGCTGATGAGAGATCAGATGTAATGCAAAGCTTCAAATAAGTAACTAGCTTTATGTTACGCTTTGTTTGTTATAGACAAGCCATTATCATAAAATAGCCCTGAACTTTTGGGGAAAGTCCATGGTTCCCTGGCGCTATAAGCAATAGACAAGTCTAACTTACTTAAAAAAAAGGTGGAGTTCTTCGACAAAAAATTTATAACAAAAAAGGCTGAGTCACAACGATATCCCTGCTTGCTTTATTTCTGAATGCAATTGCTATTTTTCCTTTCAAAGCACTTGTGAGCGGTTTGCACCACACTGCTGTTCTGTCAATGCTGACTGAATGATTCAAACAACTAAGGAATCTGTTTACTCTTTTACATTTCCTTCTGTGTAAAGTCTCACTCATAAACTCCCTTTGTTCCATAGCAGACCTAAGCACACACCCGCAAAACTGATACTATCATACAGAGGGTTTCATAAAAAGAAATCATTACAGCTTCGAGAGCCATAAAAAAACTCTAGATTATTAGCAGAGATTAAGAGCATTGCACTGACATAATTAGAAAAAATCACTTTTTGCTTTTCAGTTTTTCGTAGCCACATCATCTTACCTTCTTTAGAATCGGATTTATTTTGGCTTTGCTGATGCTTCTGCTTTATCAGTCCTGCACCACTAACACGGTCTTTAAAGACAGAGTCCACCGGAAGCAGCAGGGTGATACCATCTATCTCACTGTCAGCACAGGACATCACATGCATTTGCTAGCAGTTGATTAATCCATCGGAGGTTAGTTCTAAAAGAAATGCTTTTTGCGGCTCATTTCTGGTCTGGTTTTGATTGATTTTAATCTAATCCTGGTCTAAATAGCTGTTATTTTCTCGAGCCTGTTAGTCTTCTGCCTAACAACTGAGGCTCCTTGTCACAGGGTACGGAAGGACATAACCTTGCCTCAATACTATAAAAAACCCAATCAGGTAACTCAGAAAAGCAGCACATCCCCTGCAACCTCCCAATGGTATGTGCAGGGGCAGACTAAAAAAAGAAAAGATTACTTTTCAAAGAATCACTCACCATTTTCAGACTTCTGCAGGGAGTACTTGTAGTTGGCATTTACAGAACTACCAGATCCCATGTTCTCCAACCAGTGCTCCTAGAACGTTGCAGACTGGCCCGGTATCACCAAAACCAGGAGAGAGATGCAGGAAAGACCATTCGGTCAGAATCAAAACAGCTGCAGCATGTTCCACAGTGCCGAGAATCTATAATAAAATTTATTAACACTTAAGATCAATGAGCAGGTGGCCTGTCTTGTGCCCAAGTACATCTTCCACTACCAGTTTTTTCCAGCTACTTCATTGTCTTCTAGACAATCTGAGATGAGGATTTCTGTCTCTCTGTTCTAAATTTCACATCAGCTATATGAATAGAAATCATTTCAGCATCTTTCCGAATTGTATAAAAATAGCAAGAGATCACATATCTAAGTACTGTAATTGTATGGTAGATGTATAAATCGGGCATTTGCGTACTCTCAACAATGCCTAATTTTAGTCTCCTGTCTCTTAGCATATATGGCAGTCTTTGAGCTGAGCCTTTATTTCAGACACTACAATACAATCTTGATTGAGCTCTGAGAGCAGACTACATCTGCGAATCCTCAATTCTACCTCCCCCCTTCCTCACGCATAGCCGAAGCACCATGAAGGTGCTAAATGACTGCATGTGGGAGGCAGTTGTACAGTGTATAGAAAAAACCCCCAAAGTTTCCCAGTACTGATCAGGGGCCATAAAAGTCATTAAGTTGATTCCTTAACAGTCAGTATATGCAGACAAATATTCACACATACAGCCATCTGTGAAGGATAACCCTCATTATGAGGGATGAACCCACAGATGGTATTTAAATCTATTTGCAGTACAACAGCTAGAGGGGAGGTAAGTCTAAAATAACAATTAGCTATCATAAGAAATTAATCAGCTTTGTTAAACACTGCTTTCCTTCACCTCGTGGATCTGCTTGAGTGTGGGAGCATATTATACCATCAGTTGCTCACATCCTGGCCGGTATAAAAGGACAGGACAGCCAGACTTTTGTAACCTCGCTGCTGCGGCAAGCTCTGGTCAGAGCAAACGGCTCCTATTAGGTCAAATTCTGAAATCTCTCACTTTGAGGACAACCAGAATGCCCTTCACAGTCAGACATGTTTCCTCTGGGAAAAAAAAACAACCCAGTCATGTACTCCTGCCAAAGCAGTCCCAGGCTGCATCGCACGAGAATTATACAGATTTTTTATTCTAACCTGGAACCATGGGAGGAGAAAGCTGAGTCGGGGAGGGAAGGAAATAAACACCTGTAAAAATGTTAACCCTGATGCTAGCAGGAGACCACAGCTCAAAGGATTTTCAAGGGTCAGGACAGCGTGACTACAAAGGCACTTCTCCCCAGCAGAGGGAAAAGTCCTCCTTTTCACAGTTCCTGCAGTCCTTTTGCCTCCTTCAATCTCTTTCCACCTAACCCATGTCTTTCCTCTCAAAATAGTTACAGATCTGCACAAACACTAATTGAAGGAACACATCCAGTGTTGTGTAAGTTGCATGTGCGCCATGTTTGCTCGGGAAGATGAGCCGTACTAAGCAACATTTCAGCATGGAAAATTTCTAAGGCAGATGAAATGCTGAAATTCTCAACCTGGCCCAGGATGCCGAATTGCACAATGGTATCTTCACAATAACTGGGTGATGCAACAGGAGGACATGTAGCAATGTTCTCAACAAAATACCAGTCACTAGTTTTATTCTAACAACATCATTTCCTATCAGTGTCAAAAATGACCTGAAATCGCTGCTGAATTGTGCCCAATTACATCTGGTGCTTTATGGCCTTTGTGCTGAAATAACGCGGGTACTCTTGACAACTTTTCAGATTATCCACTACTCAAATGGACAGTTGCACACAAAAATCAAACCCCCTCGCATGTAGGGCTCTTATTTATAACCTCCTGTACAAGGCAAATCCCATTTCAGGAAAAACAAATTTTCAAGCTCAGAATTCCTCAGCGTAGACTTTTAACTCCCATCTGGCTATCCAAACAAGAATTTCTATTCAAAGACCCAAATCTGATGATTTCAGCAAGTATTAGCTATCCAGAGAATGATATGAGTGATCGCTTCTGTATCGGGAGCTTGCTTTAGAAACAATCGTCCCCAACACCTCCGCTTGCTGCGTTCTGGTATAACCTGGCAGGGCAGTCTGAAACAGCGTGACGCTGGTTCCTTTCAGATGAAATGACACCAGAAGATGTCCTCCAGCTGCTAACGGGGGTTCAGGCCGTAGGACTGGGTTGAAGCCAGTCCTAAGAAAAATCCCCAAAACATAGTTAGTGTAGACTACTGTTTCTCCGTGCTGGAGGTCAACACAGCCTGCGTGCCTAGCGCTATCTTCAGTGCTGCTTCGGAACCTGACAGTACCAGCTTCAAAGGAAGACGGGTGCTTTAACTTTTTGGAATAGGTGAGTGCCTTTAAGGATAACCTTACAAATGAAAACATGAGGAAAAAAATCCTTTTTCAGGAACTAGAACACTTCCAGATCGCTTTTAAAAAATGGAGAACAGATTTGAAGCAAGTGCTTAAGTACAGAGTGAGGTACTTTGCTGGCTTAGGATGCGTTCAGAGGTACTGCCTATCTGGTTTGATTGAATGTGACCTTGGATTTGAGATCACCTTTGGAGACACAGAATAAAACTTTTCCTCATTTCCCTCCTTCCCTGCAAAACAAACAAGCATTTGTTGTGTAGACAGCCCTACTTTAAACATAAATATTGCCCATGCGTACCAAGGGATGGTCTAGTATTAGTGTGCCCTAGGAGCACCTGCAGAGAGCAAGCACAGGCAACAGCACCTACCTGTTTATCTTATCGCAAACTGTCTTGTCAACAGGTCTCTCCCAAGCAATTCCTGGAGCTGCAAATTTTTTCACTTCGTTACCCTCAGCTTTTTCTGAGGGCCACAGCCTGAGCAAAGGAGTGCACAGCAGTAAACCAGAGATTCCAATGGAATCAAACCTGTTTCAAATGTGGGAGAAGCGAGGAAGAAATAAAGCCAGTCCAGCTGTTCAGCACCTCTGATCCTTCCTCATCCACCCAACAGGGACATGCACCCCTCCCCTTCCTAAAGTCCTGTACCCCAGAAAAAGAGGAGGAACAGGGGCCCATAAAGACGCAGCCTGGAAGACTGGATGAAGTTCAACAGTGGCATCATCTCAAACACAGGCTGTATTAAGCAGCCAGGTGAGACAAACTGATGCAGCTAGGAAGTAGCCGACTACCGACTGCTCCTTTCTCATCTTGCTCTTGGCCACCATTCCTCTCCTGCAGAGATGTTTACATTTTCTCTGGTGCAGTGAGGTGGTCTCTAAACCAGGCTTTCCCCATGCTTTCTGAGAAGCTGCAAAACATTCATATGAGGCTCTCCCATGGTATACGCTGCTGTATAGAGCATCTGCTAGCACACACGCGTGCTAAGTAAAGCAAGGTGATAAAACCCGCTGTATGCACTTACACCAGGGCAGAACTGAACCACGGACTCAAGAGACGCATGGACATAGACAACTAACAGAACAAAGTTCAGTGCCTCAGCAGAAGACCAGAAACATGTAGAAAAGATGCACATTCCCTGTTCACCGGAGTTAGTGTTCTGAAGGCAGAAGAAACCCGTAACATCCAGACTCCGCACGTACCCCCTAAGCCAACAGATAACACACTCATTTTTGCAACTCTTAAAACACAAGCTTCTGACTCGTTTAATAATACCACAAAAAATTCATTAAAGAAAATCTTGCACAAATCCGTTTGTGTCAACAACCCCAAAATACCAACATCAAAAGCCTAGGTAAATTTCCTGGCTTACCACAAATATTATTTTAACTCCTTCAAAACCAGAGCAAGTGACAGCATTATGAGTCAAGTCCTAAACACTCTGTCACATCACTGAGCTTGGCCACAATACAGGTCTGTGCAGAATTTGGTGCTTCACCCACGTGCATCAAAGGCTTCCTGCAAGCAACACTGAAGCTAACGTGAAGCTAACTCCAAAACAACAGGATTCCAAGGGAAGAGGACACACTTCACCTATCACAAGCACAGCTGAATCCCTACTAACTTGACAATTTTACAGACATTTGGACAACTGAGGGAAGAGATGAGCAGAATCTGGAAGGCAATGAGAGGATACTGAAAATTTACTAGGGGAAAAAACTGAAAGACGTGTCAGAGGGAAACAGAAATTATAAGTTCTAAAATAATAAAAAAGCAGCGGTTTAAGTGCTACGGATGAATTAAAAAAAAAATCAAGTACTTCTCCCAAGAATAAAAATGCTAGCTAGCACGAGGGAAAGTGATGATCCTGCCTTGCCCTCCTAGAGTAAATACCCATGTATGTCCCACGTGTACATCAGACTCGGCACGTCTCATAGCTGGACGAGATGAGATGATGAAGCTTGTTTTATTTTACACATACACTGTGTAAAACCTCTGCACCGGCACAGTTACTGCAGTGCTAAAAAAGAGAATTTCATATAGAAGACTCCCAACTGCAGTTTTATACAGCTTGGCATATAAAAAGGATATTTCACCTCAAACTATGGGTTCCAAGTAACTACTACTGAACACAAAACATTGCTACAGAGAAATAAAAAGAAAAACACAACTTACCTTGACACCAATTTCTAACTTATGGATTTATTAAGATAAACACAATAGAAGCTCTCCACTTTTTAGATTTTTGTTTCTATTCAGTACCCAAAGTGATCAATAATCCCTGAAGTGATTTACTTGATTATGGCTTCAGAAACTCCTTCTCAGAATCTAAATAATCAAGTAAGCTGTTCCCTTGGGCTCACAGCAGAAAGGGCCATGTCTTTCAGAACCTGCAGTATAGAATGTGTGTGCTGTTCTGCAACAGGCACAGACCTTCGATTTATTTACTGCACAGTTGTTTTGAGCAGCCTTCAGAATCCTCTCCCATGTGATGCTTAAGAAAGGCTACAGATCTGAAATGGATTAGGATTACTGAAGAGGATTATGAATGAGAAATACAGTATGTTGGCCTCTCTCATCTTAAGAGTCAGCTCTTACACACTTTCAAGTTGCCTTTTGCTAAATGCAGATTTCTGGAGGAGAAAGAATTAAAGGTTTCACCCATTCCCGGTGTTGGGCTGAAAAATCTTTGGGCTTTGTAGCTAGGGAATCTGTACTGCAGAAATGAAAGGATGGAAGAAGCAAGGATAACGTATTTAACTTAGCTCTATTTAATTAACTAACAATTCTACGTCATGAATTTGACCAGACTTGAGAAAGCAGAAAAGCTGGTTTAGTTCCCATTCTCTAAAAAGTGGACACACAAAGCAGATGAAATCTCAAACAGAAGGATGCTGAGCAAGCAATTTAAACAACTGCAAATGATCCTCCTTTTTTAAAAAACAAACAGGATTCCACAAAACACCCAAACCCTCCAAAACCAATCAGCAATACATTTTAATGTTCCCAGCATTAAGATGGTTTTATTTGAAGTATTAACAATCCTGTCTCTCTGCATTTTTATAAAATTTCAATTCTTACACAAAAGCAGCTCAACACATTTCACAGATTAAATCATCTAGTTTGTAAGACGTGTCATTTTTTGCTTACTTAGTGTTTATATTTTTAGCTTATCTTTAAACTCAGTTACGTATCCTTTTGGTTAGCAAAGAAAAGGGTTCGAGTTGGCATAAAGCGTTTATTTTGTTGGCAATCAGGTTGTCTGCACGTTTATAAATGGATGAAATGCAAGGCTTTCTTTAAAATATTTAAAAGAAAAAAGCAAAATAAAATAAAGCAAAAGAAAACAAAATGAGACTTCTTCAAATCTAGCTTCCTTTCTTGTTTAAATCTCAGAAGAACGCATATTTCCATGATATGCTCTGTGGCTGGGCCTGAGCAAGTTCTGAACAGCTGAGGAGACATAAACAGGACAGGAGCAGACAATTGTTTCCTGAATATTCATGGATACCAAATATTTATGCAATCCAGATCTGTTTGGACCCATTGAAACAAATACATTTGATTAAATTTATATACCGCTGAGAATCCAGGCACACCACTGCCAGAAGATAAGCAGCCTAACACTGCTGAGGTCAAGACTGTGAAGTTACACCTGTAAGGAGCCTTTTGCCTTTACTAGTGGGTGACTGTTACATAAAGAAAACCCACTGGGATCACGAGACAGTGCCTGCTCTGTGAATTAAAGCAATGTAATTCTGAAATCTCAAAGATACTGTGAACACTGTTATTTACAGCTTCCTCCAGGAACTCTGTTTTTCAAATTTATCATTCTGGCATACGACTGCTAACATTATTGTACAAACTGGGTCAAGGCAAAGCTTGCAGCGCATTTATCCAGGCAGAAGTAGAGGATGCAGGTAAGTAGGTTATGACACTCGCCAGACTCAGCGCAAGGAGATAAAGGGCCCACAGCTCCAGAAGGCTCTCAGGAACAGTTTGCATAACCGGTGCACAAATAACTGCAGGCAACATTGCACGTATCTGGACATGGTGCTCTGACCTAACGCTCTCATCGCACCTTCTTCTCCCAGGTAAAAATCTCACTGGCATTAGCAGGAATTTTGTCTAGTGAAGAATGGGACCTCTAAGCTTTACGTGAAGGTACTTACTGGTCTGGACTCTTTCAATCGTTCAGTATTTCCGGGGTGGTCCCAAGAAGTGCCTGAATTCAATATGCAGTCATAGCACAACCCGAGACACAAAAAAAAAAAACAACCCACCTCTCTGCACTACCCAAGTTGGTTATAAACTTTCTCTTGATGGTAACTTTCTAATACCGAAAAGGGAAACCATCCCTTTTCTAACCTCCCTGCTGTCCCATCACAAGCTTCTCTCATCTACTGGGGAGAAAGGTCTGTATTACCACACCTCCTAAAACAGCTCCTGATTTCTGATGAATAAAATCACCATTGTCTATAGCTACACACACAGCTAACTGCTGCATCTGACCCTCCTAGGCTCATAATCACAAGCCCCTCGCAGATCAGGGAAAAGGAGGACAACACATTAGGAGTAACATCACAGGTCTTCATAAATCAAGTAATCAGCTGCTGATTGATGAGAAGCTCAACATAAGCCAGCAATACACCATCACCGCCCAGAAGGCCAACCATATCCTGGGCTCCATCAGGAGTGTGGCCAGCAGGTCACGGGATGCGATTCTGCCCCTCTACTCTACTCTGGTGAGACCCTATTGCCCCAAATCTGGGTTCTTTACCCAGTCTGCAAGCCAATAACACATAGCGCAGAGGTATTTCCAAGTTTATTCCATTAACGTGCAGCAATGGGGTGCTCATCCCAACACAGGAGCACACCTTAGTTTCAAAAATCTCCGCTTTTAAACAATTAATACATATTCGTTGTTACTCTCTTTAATGATTGGTCAAGATTTCTTCGCTTCCTATGTAAATTAGTGCTCCGACTCTGCCTCCTTCTTCCATTGTTCTCTTTTGAGTAGGTGGTATCATTTGGGTAGGTGGTCAATGAGTCAGTGGCTGTGATCTCCCCCCGCCAAAATTACCTTTTACCTGTTTCTCCTCTGATCTTGGCAGTTCCAAGTGGTTTTCTCGGTTTGCTGACCAGGCCTCCAGTTGATCGCTCTCTTGGCAGGAATACCCTGCTTATCTGCAATGCTACATTGGCTGGTGGTTAGTTCCTTAATCGAATCATAGATAAATCATGTCTAGTTACTATTTCTCTGTTTTAATAGTAGGTAAATAATTTAATAGGTTTGGGGCAGTACAGAGGACTTGAGCAGCAGCAAGGTTCCTTGGTTGCTTCAATTACATTTTACATTTCATTTTCCTAGTTTATGTCAATTTTACTACAACAAGCCCACCTGGAGTACTGTATCCAGCTCCGGAGCCCCCAGCATAGGAAAGTCATGGACCTGTTGCAGCAGGTCCAGAGCAGGGCCACAGAGATGATCAGAGGGCTGGAGCCCCTCTCCTATGAGGACAGGCTGAGAGTTGGGGTTGTTCAGCCTGGAGAAGAGAAGGCTCCGGGGAGACCTTATTGCAGCCTTCTGGTACCTAAAGGGGGCCTACAGGAGGGCTGGGGAAGGACTTTTTACAAGGGCATGGAGTGAAAGGATGAGAGGGAATGGCTTCAAACTGGAAGAGGGGAGATTTAGACTAGAGATTAGGAAGACATGTTTCACTCTGAGGGTGGTAAGGCACTGGCCCAGGTTGCCCAGAGAAGTTGTGGAAGCTCCATCCCTGGACGTGTTCAAGGCCAGCTTGGACGGGGCTTGGAGCAACCTGGGCTGGGGGGAGGTGTCCCTGCCCAGGGCAGGGGGGTTGGAACTGGATGACCTTCAAGGTCCCTTCTAACCTAAACCATTCTATGACTCTATGATTCTATGATTTTTATTTACTTATATTCAGACCTACGGGTCAGGCAAAATATATGAATTTTTTATTTATTAGTCAGCACATAAGTACATTCAAGTTGCACAGCTCCTTCCAAAAACAGTAAAAGCAATTTTTAGCCATCAACATCTGCTAGAACATCAACGTAATTACAATAAAAACAACCAAATTTCCCTTACAATTCATTAACAGTATCATCTGCAACACTTCAGAGAATTAACAAGTCATTATTTCCTGTAAGGGTCACATAATATGCCCAAACAACTGTACTGCTTGTGAGAGTGATTTTAAAAGCATATGCCTGTCTTGGAAAGCTTCAGCTTTTCACTCATTGTCTCTGTTAAAAAAAAGAAAAGAAAAACATATAAATAAGTGCACAGGTTTGTATAGAGTTGAGAAAGAAACTCTTCAGAATCTCTAAAACAAAGGAATTACTCTTGCTAAAATCAAATGTCCAATATAACTGCTACAAATATAATACTAGTAATAGTTTAAAAAACTATTCCAACAGGAACGCAACTTCTTGTGCTCTTGCCAAGACTACACAACCAGTCTCCTGAAATAGAAATAAGCGTAACTTAATATCTTTCTCTGAACGCATTACAGCTACCATGTGAGCCACCTTGTGAGTTCAAGCACTCAGACTTTTTCTGCAAGTTCACAGGACAAAACCCTCAAAGGATACTAATGTTCAGTCGCGTGTGAGCGGCTGTCGCAAATTAAGCTTGATCTTTCTTGGTGCCAAGTGCACCAACCCCTCCTGCTGGGATTCCGTTCACTCTGGCAGAGCTTCCTCTCATAGTCAACCACCTGGAGACAGACGAAACGCACCGCAGTAGCGGGACTGGTAAAAATAACAGCTAAGACATTCACAGAGGGAACCTCTACCTTTAGGTTGCAACAATGCACACACCTTCCTCTCTGATAAAGCACTTTTCCTAAGGTCGTCTCCAAGGATTTTGTAAAGAAAGTCAATGCTTAACTCTCTCTGAAGTAACATGGGAAGGCGTTTACCCAAGGTTAATAAGCAAACCAAGGGGAGAACGAGGAATTCAGACAAGGTCACTTGAGTGCCACTGCAGTGCTTTGTCCCTCAATGACTCTTCAGCTGAAATTTATATTTAAGTACAAGCAGCTCGGAGAGTACCAGCATACTACTTACACCTCTTCAGTCCACAGTTCTGATCCACGTCTGGTACTTATCTGGAAGCGCGGCACTCATTACTGTGGTATACACTGTGTTACTGGTAGGGAAAGAGGAAAAGAGTGAGTGAGTGACATTCCGAAGGCAAGACGACTAATTTGTAAAACTAGCAAAGCAGCACAACAAACTTTAGAGGGAAACAAATGTTCTACTTAAGTACAGAAGGGTTAGAAACAGTGGGAAAGAGACTGATAAAAATGAAAGCTGCCGGCACAAATTTTTAGTAGGTTTTCCACACTTAGTACTGCAAAGGAACTGTACTTCAACATACATTTGATCATGGTATTAAAAAAAAAAGATCAGTATTGCTAGTCTTAGCAGTGACACAGATACAATCTTCTCCTTTCCAAGCTTCCTCACAATTGTAAGACAGAGGCGAGGAAGTTCTGGTATGAGTTTTGAAGAACCTATTGCCAAGCTCTAATGCAAATGACTGATGCAGAGAATATACTGAGCTCCATATAGAAGTAAAACCAAACAGAATACCCTGCAAAGGTGCAATTTGTGGAACAACACAGAACAACAATGGTACACTGAAACTGATCTCAAAAATCCAGTAAATGGTACTTAAAAGCTATGTCCCAATTTACTTTTTTTTTCCCCCCTCTTTACACATCAAGCAGAGCTACATCAGAATCTCCAGAGAAACCTATTTTCAGTGTTAATACAAAGCCAAAGGTTCCAAAAATGAAAGGCACACCTGACTCAGCAGGAAGTCCAGCTGCTCCTCCAAGCAGTCATCTGTTTCACTACTACAAAGGAATTTCCCAGTACCAGACTGAGCCTAACAAAGTGTAATTTCTGGGCCAGAGTGGCAGACCAAAGAGGAAGGGTGCTGTGGAAGTGAAAACAGAGTGCCACGTGCACAAGCAGAAATCTAAGCTGGGACAGGCAGGTGCACAGGAAGATCCTAAGGGAGTTTGTGATTGACTTAAGTGGCCTGAGGCATGGCGGGAGGCACTGATTAACATCTCTGAATCTAATACTTACTTGTTTAAGACTGGCTTCACTGACAACACCTGTACAGAAAGTTTGAAGAGTTGTCATTTTGGTAAATGAAGAGGGAGTTAAAAGGCTATTTAGAAACAGCAGTAGGATGAAGTTATGAAAAGAAATAATGCAAAGTCAAGGATTCCTCTTGCTGGTTGTTGTTTTGGTTGGTTTTGTTTTGTTTTTAACATCAGACCATTTTACAAAAATATTTTTAAAATGCCCTCTGAAACATGCAACATTTAAGTTCTCAAAACTAACTGGTAAATATGACTCATGTCAAACACTTTATCCTACCGGTGGCAGTATTTGTAATTGTGCTTGAAATAAGGAACCGCACAAAGATGATGGTGATGGGATTCACCTCTTGCACTTTCCACTTGGACTGGCAGACTATTAGAAAATGCTGATGCAAGGGAGCTCCGAAACATTTTAACAAACTTATCAGTCTTAAACTCTCCAGACATGACCGTGCAGTACACCTTTTTCACCATGCCCTCCTTGCACAGCTTTTAAATCCTTGACGAAAACGCAACTGCATTTCCGCTTCAAAAAAGAATTTTAAGTCCAAGTCTACATGCCACAATGTAGAATTTAAAACCACTACCTTAAAGAGTGTATCAAAATTGATGTTCTCCTGTCCAGTAGCATTGAGAGCTTTGATGGCTGGAGTTCTGCAGGAAAACAACACAGTATTATTAAACGCACTTTAGTGTTCCAAAGGCTACAAAGCACCAATGTGAAAAATTTC
Organism: Ibidorhyncha struthersii; assembly: GCA_013398815.1. Classification (NCBI taxonomy): domain Eukaryota; kingdom Metazoa; phylum Chordata; class Aves; order Charadriiformes; family Charadriidae; genus Ibidorhyncha; species Ibidorhyncha struthersii. The sequence continues at coordinate 317,040 of VZSZ01005772.1, forward strand.
TCCCTAAATGCCTGTGTATTAAAATGCTTGCTTTGGCCTAGAATAATGCAGAGTTCTGGGTGACTAAATCTAGTCTCCCATTGCTGAAGATACTCTCTTACTACACCATTGAGTACAGACCAACAGGGAATCTGCCGACAGCTTTTTTGCGTACTACCCAGTCTAAACATTTTACGATGTCTGCGAGCACCCTCCTAGCACCACCAAATACTTTTTTGCTGTGTATCTAAATCCTTTAACTAAACTTTGCCATACAAAGAAATTTTTGGTACACGCCTTATCCCTGCAATTTCTTATCTTTTATGCCATTCAATGCCACACAGATTTTCCTCTGGCATACGTGAATATTGCTCCTTAACTTACCTGCTCCCTTTTGAGTGGCATTACAGAAACTGAACAAGGTGCCTGCTCAACAAGCTAACACCTGCTCAGAGAAGAAAACACCCAAGTCTCTAAGCTTTTTCAAAATAAAAGTGTTATCTCACCACAGAACTCCAAACTAAATTTACCTTCGATCATCAAAAGGAGGAGGAGTCGTCCAATGGTCATAGTTTGTCTCCACACGAAACCACCTATAACACAACACACAAACATAAAAGGTGAAACAGTAGGTAATTAATAAAGGCCAAGAATCAGTATCTCTTTATTGCCAAAACAAAAAAAAAAAAAAAACTCCCTCAAAAGCCTCTTTCCTGCATCTCTTGCAAACCCAAGGGATCCTGTGTTGATACACAGGGCAGCCTTTCCGTAAACTACTGAACACAAATGAAAAAGGAGCGACCTCTGAGGTCCTGCTGGCATCAGTGACAATATTACCGACTGCAACAAAAGCAAGATCATACCTTGAAAGATATGATCAGAAAAACGATTACGGGTATGCATACGATGCAGCCTGCAGCATTCAGTTTGGAGTACACAGACCCACAGGCCACGTGGCTGTTGCCAAGCCGGTACTTACTAGCCGACTGTATGTATTAAGTGCCATTTTTCACCGCAAGGCAACTATTTAGGATCTCTTTCATATGTAAAGACACTGATTTCACAAAAATTATAGGAACAGTTATTTTGGGGCCTTCAACCCTTCTACCGCATTGGATCAAAACTAATTTGGAAGTGCTGAATTTACTGGTGCAATACTTGGCAGGCTGACAGGAAAAGCTTTCGAGTCTCGTCTCCTTTGGAATCTGACTAAAAAATAAATGCATATAGATGCCTTTTCCACCCTTGACCCTCTGGACTGCCCCAACCTGACAAGGTGATGTGATTCCTTCTCTAAGAGAAGGAACTGGGGTTCCTTTCAGAGGCTTTCAAGCTCTCCCTGTCTAGCTGTAAGCGTTAGTAAGAAATACCCTGGATCTCTCAAGGCAGTTGTGTTACTAACCCTGTCTATCACTCAGGAAGGAATATGAAGAAACAAATTAAACCATTTTTTTCTACTTACGCTCCACCTAAAGGATCGAGAGGCCAGAGATCTGCTGGCCCTCTTCTATTCCTCGTTATGACCATGCCTTCTTTGGGTGATACACCTCCTACAATATAGTAAACTTCAGCAATGATGGGAATGCCAGCTAGTCTGAGAACAGCTGACTGAAAGTCCTCTGCTCTGCTCAGGGTCTAATGCAAAAAGGAGATCACAGTGAGAAAAAGATCACAGAGCACCGTCAAGCAAAAAAAACGAGCACTTGAGACAGCTTAAAAAGAAGAAAAGGTCCCACTTTGAAAATGGCAATTGACTGTAAAATGCTACTGCAAAATATTTCTCCGAAAATAGTTTTCCAGACTGACTAGCATATGAACATGAAATGCATATGACTAGTAAATGAACTCATTAATCCCAGCTTTGCAAATAAGCAAAGAAAACAATAAATATACATACACATAATGCACACACGTGTACACATATGTACATGGTGAAAAGTCAAAGAAGTTGAAAAATCTGCCATTCAGAAGACAGAGGCATGTCCGTACTCTGCATATTCAATCCTCAGCACAGTCTTTCCATGTGAACAATGGGACAGATGAAAGTGGATGAGGGGGGCGGGGGGAACAACACTCCATGTCTTCGTCTCGCCAATAGTTTAAGAGGATTTAGGTAACAATGGTGAATAAGGCAGAGGCATTGCTTCCAGCAAGCCTGGCTTCTCCTGCCAGAACCAGGTGACTAACTTAGCATAAAGTTAAAAGTTGCACTGCAGCCAATGAAGCTACTATATTCTGGCATAGGGCTACAACCTTAAGCACATCCTTAAAAATGAATGCTGTGCAGGAACTGAAAACCAATATGGAGAACATGCATCAAACAAAATTGTTCAGAAAGATGAGGAAAGTCCTGGAGAACAATTAATTATTTCTGACAGCAACGCTGCAGCTAGTAGTTTCAAGTCACAGCCTCGAGTCACATCTCAAACTCAAAAAGCATTAACAAAGTCTCCCGTAGACATGCCAGTTCTGCAGGGAGTTTACCTACAAACGTTATCGTTCACGTTTACTTTAATTCAAGAATCTGAGAAGCAGCAGACCTGCTTTATCTCAGTGGTACCCTAACACAATATTCATAAAATGTATGCAAAATACCAGTCTAATTCCTTCCGCTCACCAGTGAGCTCTGTATTTTTAACATGGTAACATATCAAATACAGTGTAAAATAACCACTGGGTCAGATACTGACCATCTAAGAGTACAGCTGCCTCAACTTGTTAAATTACAAATCACAGCTAGCTGAAATAGTCCCTAGCAAGCAAGTCCTTGCACAGCTTCTCAAAAACTTCTGGCATTGATTTGAGACTGCCACCCTGAAGAACTGGAAATGCCTCTCTCATACACATCGCTGACAATTTGCGGACAATACTTATCCCCTCTTATGAAATGCATTTGCTTAATGAATTTTCTGTGAAACTAAAAGTTGGAACATCAAATTTACTACAAGTTTGTAAATACAAATGACATCACTGTGAAATACGAGAAAATAACTCAGTGCACTTACATCTCGGACAAGCCAGCTGACAGGGTAATTCCGATTCAGAAAAGCAGCTATTGCATTTTCCCACCATCTACCACCCGCTAGAAAAAAATAAAAGAAAAGAAATTACTACACATGCATGCTACATACGCTCTGTGTCATCTGTCCTCCCGGCTTCCTTTCTTCTCCATGTTCCATCTCTAGCTCTGCAATCTTTCCGTCTGCTGCATTACAAAAGAGCGATGCAATAAATTCTTTAATTCTCTAACTATACCACTGTCATAAAAACATCAAATTAGGCAGCTTATACCAAACTGACAAAGCACACACCATCTCAAGGCAATCTGCACTATCTTGAGCTTATCAACATTGTTTAGAACACTGGATGCCAATAGTGCTCCTTTTCTTCTGTATTAATTTATTGATGTCTATACATAGAATATGCAGGATGTGCTGCACAACCAGGCTAACATACCCTGGCGAGCCCTCATTTTACAAATTTTGTCTTTCAAACGCTGTTTGAAGTACCACAGAAAGCTAAATCCTCAGTGAAATAGGGCAGCTACGTATCAGCATAAAATGTCAGCATTTCAGGAGAAGGGCTAAGAAAGAGCATAACATCTAGCTGAAACTACAGGTGAAATATAAATAGACAACATAATCCCAACTGAAGTTCAACCAGGGCAGCTGGATTAACACCCCTGCTTTCCAGAAAGCATCTCAGACCTGTAAAGACAAAAGTGTTCATTATCTCAGCTTTTTGGTGTCTTCTGAAAGGTAAACTATTCCAGTGACCAGTGCCCTAAGAGGGTGCCGTAAAATGGTAGGGATCTGAGGTACAGGGGACAATAAAGACAACAGTGTTCAGCACCATACAGAGAATACACAGTATCTCTCAGAACTTGCCAGTGCTAGCAATTTCAATCAAAAACTATCACATTCCTTTCAATATAGATAACTTGCCAGCTGCTCAGTTTTTAAACCGTTTTATTTGTAGCTGAATGATAAGCAATGAGGAATCAAAGGTGACTGTAACAAGCACTAGCACTTTGTAACACACATTTCCAAGACGACTGCAGGTCTATTCATATGATCTAATAGTCTATATCTGTCAGCATTAATCGCCTCATTATTCGTCTTACTGAAATATAACAACAACGGGAAGAATTACACAGAAATCATGAAACAGCTAAAAAAGAGGTAGCAATGGTATTTCTGGGTTACTGGAGAAAATCAGGAGAACTAAGAAAAACAGGAAGTCACGTTTATCATTATTCATATGCCAAAACCAGAAAAAGCCAGCAGAAACACTACGCTTGTCACTTGATAGACCTTTACCCTAATTTAAAGTCATCCCCCTTTCGCGCTATAGTTCACATGCTCGTTTCTCTACATTTTTAGTTCAGTTGTACAGTGACAGATAAAGCAGCAAGCAGTCAGCAAGAGCTAATTTACAGGAGCGCAGCAAGAGCTAATTTACAGGAGCGCAGCATGCATGGAGTGGATGACTGTTGTCTGTAGTTAAGAAGTGACTCGAGTTGAGGCACGCAGGTAGATGACAGCACGTTAGCTCCTGACGGACAAGAGGGGCCCATCACGCACTCAAGTCTAGAGCACTTGATTCCTCTGTCAGAATCAGGAGAACAGAACGGGTTTGTGCACGGACTAAGCCGCCTCAGTGTTGTCTCAGATAATCCTTACACTGAGGGTTGAAGCACACTGCTGAGAAACAGCAGGGAGAACAGGACAACACTGGTTTTGTCCCCAGATTGTGCCTGTTCACAGACATAGGACTACATAATTTTCTAAATCAAGCCTTTTGCAAAGACTTTATTTCCAAGCTGATGTTAGTATGAACGAAAAGCAGTTTGTATCTCTCAGTATCGCTCCTGGATGCATCAGAAGCAGGCTCTTAAAAAAATCTAAGCGTAAACTATGGAAAGGACCTAGTGAATGCAACAAGGCAGTATTAACAAAGGAAACTGGAATCAAAAGGTGCATGTGCTCCATAACAGAATCCCTACTCATAGAGATAATGAATATAACGTATACAGTGAATAGTGTTTGCATAGTATCTAAATAGGTTTTCAAAACCAAAAGGTTGTCTAATTAAAAGAAAAGTTTAAAAAGAAAAATTGTTTACCACAATCACAAATGAAAAATAAATATTTCTTTTAGATATCAGTTCCAACTCAGACTACATTGTTTCCAGTTCTAACAAATTGCTAATGAAGAAGAGCAAAAAGTGTCTGCTTCTTGGAAAGAAAAGAAAAAAGAAAAGGAAAGAAAAAAAAGAGAGGGGAAGGGACTGAAGAGGCAAACCCAAGCTCTGAGTTGGACATACCTATAAATATCTGTGAAACTAAAGGGCCGATGGAAAAGGCAGCGACCCTGCCTCTGCCTTCCTGACTGTTACAAGTTTTAGTTCTCAGTAGTGACATCTCTCAACTTTCCTCTACTACCAGATCTCCCCTCAGCTGCCTTTCCAGTCTCTCCATGCATTCTCTCAAGCGCTGCTGCCTTTCTTCCAGACTCACACTTCTCATCCTCTCTTTCAAGCTGCCTCATGGGGACAAAGAAACAGGGAATACAGAGGAAGATATAGAGAATTAGGAAAGCAGCCATTTAATTTGTTATACACAACTGCATCTTCTGCACTCAACCCCTACTCTGCCCCCTCCAACCCTGTCTCTTGAATAAACCACGTGCATTTGTTTCTTAAGCCTTTCCTCCAGGTTCTGTCTCCTTTGACACTTTCCAAGCTGAAATGACACTGTGCTGACAAACTAAGGCCTTTCTCCTGTGCAGCAGCCAAAAACTGGCAGCATGTGTGCTCTCACCCCCTGAGGGCCACAGAAGTCAATCAAATTCAGCTCCTTCCTGGCAACCTTACTCACATTTTTCCCTCTGGGAGAATGTGAAAGAAGGGCCAGAGCAGGCAGCAATCAACTGAAAGCGTGGACATAACATGTGTGAGAAACAGATTTACTGTACCTCGTTCATCACCGGAGATCGTGAACTTGTGCGGACTTTGTCCAGTCCATAAGCCTACGTAACCAAGAAACGTGGTGCCTTGATATGCTACCTGAAACCAGGGAACATGCGGCGTTTTAGCATTCTGCAACAGAACACCACTTACAATACAGGCAACATTCTGAAGCAGCATCCTGTACTTTTTCCTGTGACTTTCACATATAAGTTGCTATAAAACGCTTTACTTAAAATTACAGTAAAACTTGCAAAGTAGATCGTAAAAAGACTCTGAAGACCAAAATTCACTGCACTTAATTTATTAATAATCACCGACTGCTACCGAAGCTTTGCTCAAGTTAGTGAGTAGCCAAGCAAGAAACAAAGAGTTCTCCATTTGGAAAACAGACTGGTGAATATTAAGAAAAACACACTAATAGGGACTGCACTAGCAACTACCTCAATTTTGGGAATTTTCATCTAACACAAGCATTAGTCACAAGAATTTACGAGGCCTTAGAAAAAAGCCTTAGAAGCAGTCCCTGCCAGAACTTATCTCTGTTCTATATTCTCTCATATTTCTTTTCTTTTTTGTTATCTCAACATTTCCTTCGTTCAACATCTCCTTCCAAGTAATAACCATGAGATACTAGATTATGCTGTTCTATTTGCTCCAGTTTCTCACCACAAACTGGATGTCCAGAAAGCAAAGAAAAACAGCATTCACCCCGAATTCCTGGAGGGACTGACTGCGGTTCTCTAATAATCCAGTAACCTTGGAATGGGATCCACATCCCTACACTAAATCCCATTCCCCCTACACAGCTGTATGACCGTACCCTGTTCCTTCACAGAATACCGCCCCACCATGTCAACCACAGATCATACCTGCCCATTTTTTATAAACCGCACATCAATTGTGATCTTGCTTAATATATCGACGAAATCGTAATCCAGGTTCCGACCGTGGTAAATGTTTCCTTTGTCATCCTGAGCGACAATACTAGTACAGAACCTTCAAAAACAAAACGGAAAAATAATTATTTAAGAAAAAGCTACGACAGTGCTTTTGCATGTTATAGCTCAACATTTCAGAAGGAGTAACTGAGTTTATCTTCTGCAAAGTATTTTACTGATATAAGCATAGAAAAAGGAGTTTGCGTTATATCATTAACACACTTACCAAGCTGAGAGAATAGGCTCATCCTATACTTTCTGACAAAATGGGTTTTATTTTCTAATTGGGGGGGGGGGGGGGGGCNACAACACTACAATGTCCTATAGGGCTTAGGCACAATACCCATAAGGGAATGTCCTTTCCCAGAGTCTAACGTACAAAATGGTACAACGCTTAATTTATCAGGTCTCACGTGGCTCAGAAAGTCAAAAGCCGCACTACTGTCTGCATCAGGACAGATATTACAGACCAGGTAGGAAGCAGCATTTCCACTTGGGAAGAATATCATTATTTCATTTCTTTTCTAAATTGAGATGAAAAGCTGACATCTAAAAACGTCCACTAAGTATCAGTCTGAAACTTTCTACATTGCATTTTGACAATTATAGATTATTTCATTTCCCTTTGGACCCCGTTTATATTTTTAATCACAACTAGGCAAAAAGTTCAAACAAAGTCCTTTTAAACAGAAAACCTCAGTTGTTGTTTAAGTATTAGCCATTTCAATAACAGTCTAATCTCTTCTCTAGAACAGGAAGTGTGCTGAAATAACCTTTTTAGTAAGTTTCAGTTTCATTGAAACAGGCTTTTTTATGAAGTATGTTAAATTAACAGGGAATTTTTTCTCTGGACTTTTGAGTTTGTCATCCTAGTGATTACAGTTTCAAAACTGTAAAGGTAAAAAATTTTCCAGACACGTAGTTTGTTCCTGGTTCATGTTTTTTCTTTAGTATCATTAGAGTTGAAAAACTTTAAAATTCACGTGCCTTACCAGGGCTGAGAATGGTGAGTATCCTCTGTGAAATACTCAGAAAGCTAGCGTTTGAGTGACTGTCTTACCCGATATCAATCCTGCTTAAAAAGAAGGATCACCTCAACTGAATACCACACATTAAGGAAAATAATAATCAAAATACATACAAGTGGCTGTATGCACCTGTTTTAATTAAAACCTATATGGAGAAGAATTTTTAGGATGCTCACAGGCAACACCAAGTGTTTATTTTTCTCCTGCACATGCTTCTAAGGCAGAAAAGACAACAATGAAACTGAGTATTTTTTCCACTGAGGTTTTGTTTGCCGTCCTAAAGATACTACATCCATCTTCCATTGTGCAAATCAAATATTACATTATACAGTCATTGTGAATATCCATCCAGAAAATGGTTCGGAAGCAATTTTATCTCAGATGAATGGTTAAAATAATTACATTGCAACTAATTCTTCTAGTTTCTTTTTTGGTAAAAAATAACAATTTAAGTGACAAAACAGTACATTACATGATCCTCAAAGATAACTGAGCCCAAATACTTTGAATGGATGGCCCTTCCTTATGAGCAGAGATTGTTTTTATACTTTTATAAGCTTATACAGCTATACTGACACAAAACATTACAGCTACGTATTGCCTTTACTAATAAAAACACTGCTCTGCATTTCTCCTTCAATTCAGGATACAAACTCCCTAAGGAGAAGACAACCCTCCAGCTGAACGTATGAAACTGTACGAGAACAAACAGCGCGAATCATCTGCCATGTGTTTTCACCCGCCCTTTTGTGCGGTTCTCCCACGCTGAGCTAAAACGAACTCTACATCCGTTTCTACCAGATTCTGTAAGTACCAGACACTTACGCAGTAGACTCATAGGCGAAGTTAAGCAGGACTCCATCTCCAAGACTTATTCCCAGTGCTTTGCACAGTCCCAGAATTTCCCCCGCAAAGGGCTGTGGCATAAAGAACTCCAGTTCCGCTGCGATCGGCCGAATAACTTCGTGGACCCATTTGGGTACGCTTTCACTGCAAAATACACGCAAGGCATTAGCTAAGACAGATAAAATAAGTTGGCAACTTATTCCTGGCAGTCGGATGCTCAAGGAGCCTGCCGCTTCTCCTGTCAGCCTGTCCCAGGTGATGCTGACCCGCCTTTCCCACGCTGTATCAGGCGTCCCTGCATCCCATCGCCCACCGAACCTCCTCTCCTTCTGCACATCCCCAGAGCAGCCGGCACAACCCCCACCAAATATTCAGCACGGGTTTCCTACCTGCGAGGTCTGGGTTTGGTTTTGGGTTTTTTTTTATTCCTACCAGGGATTTCCCCAGTCCATCCTCTGACAGGTTCCTGAGCGTATGCGCAATCATAGAACAGTTTAGGTTGGAAGAGACCTTGATGATCATCTAGTCCGCCCCCCTGCCCTGGCAGGGACACCCCCCCCCCAGCCCAGGGTGCTCCCAGCCCCATCCAACCTGGCCTTGAACGCCTCCAGGGATGGGGCAGCCACAGCTTCTCGGGGCAACCTGCGCCAGGGGCTCACCGTCCTCACAGTCAAGAATTTCTTCCTGATATCTCATCTAAGCCTCCACTCTTTCAGTTTAAACCCCCGAATTTGAGTCCAGCCAAGGCCCGGCAGCATCCCTTCGCCCTCTTCTTTCAGGCCCCGCCGCAGCGGGTCTGCCGGGGTGAGGGCGGCGGGGAGGGGGGTGACAGGAGCTCCACGGCGGGGANCCATTTCATCCCCCCAACCTCAGGGCCGCCCCGTCCCGAGGACCACCCACCCCGCCGCCTCCCCGCACTCACTCGATGACCCGTGCGACGGCGGCCCGCAGGAAGGCGGGATCGAAGTGCCGCAGCACCGGCAGCCACCTCTCCTCGGCGGGGCTCTCCAGGCTCACGTTACACAGCAGCGGGGCCGCCGCGGGGGGAGCCGGNNNCAACCAGGCGCAGCTCTCAGCTTGTTAAACCCCACAGCTAGGCTGTGAACAAGGGGGAGAAGGGAAGAGAGGAGACAGAGCATTAATCCTAAACCCAAAGACTACAAAAAAATAATTGCCTCCCCCTTTCGGCCTCAAAAGTCGTTAGTTTTTGGACCAACCAGGCGCAGCTCTCAGCTTGTTAAACCCCACAGCTAGGCTGTGAACAAGGGGGAGAAGGGAAGAGAGGAGACAGAGCATTAATCCTAAACCCAAAGACTACAAAAAAATAATTGCCTCCCCCTTTCGGCCTCAAAAGTCGTTAGTTTTTGGACCAACCAGGCGCAGCTCTCAGCTTGTTAAACCCCACAGCTAGGCTGTGAACAAGGGGGAGAAGGGAAGAGAGGAGACAGAGCATTAATCCTAAACCCAAAGACTACAAAAAAATAATTGCCTCCCCCTTTCGGCCTCAAAAGTCGTTAGTTTTTGGACCAACCAGGCGCAGCTCTCAGCTTGTTAAACCCCACAGCTAGGCTGTGAACAAGGGGGAGAAGGGAAGAGAGGAGACAGAGCATTAATCCTAAACCCAAAGACTACAAAAAAATAATTGCCTCCCCCTTTCGGCCTCAAAAGTCGTTAGTTTTTGGACCAACCAGGCGCAGCTCTCAGCTTGTTAAACCCCACAGCTAGGCTGTGAACAAGGGGGAGAAGGGAAGAGAGGAGACAGAGCATTAATCCTAAACCCAAAGACTACAAAAAATAATTGCCTCCCCCTTTCGGCCTCAAAAGTCATTAGTTTTTGGACACACGCACATAAAGATGGAAAAGGAATCGGGGAAAGGGGGTTTTATCTAAGTGCATATTGTACATCTCTTCCCCTTGCTGTAGTCTTCAGCCCTTGCTCCATGCTCCATCCCTATCCCACTACAGCTCCTCTGCATCCCTTGGCCTCCCCAGCTCCCTCCTGCACCTGGCCAGCTCATTGCTGTCATTCCCAAGTAGCAATCCCTGCCTTTCCCTCAGCAGGAGCGCTGAACTTGAAAGCAACATTCAAAGTTGTAGAAAAGTTTCTACTTTGTTCTTCTCTCCTACCTCTCTGCAGCCTCCATAAGCTTGTTTGGCTTTACAAAGCAAGATGTAACAACAAACAAACACACAAATAGGAATTAAAATGAATACAACTGCACATTCAACATAACATACCTAAGCTGAGCGAATTCCCATGTGGGATACAAACATTAACCTGGTTTCCCAAGAAGAAAGGAAAAAAACCACCCCACTCAATGCTTTTCCATTATACCGTGCCTGTGGTACCTGTTTCTGCCCCACAAAGGAATCCATTTCAAACAGAATTTGACCAGTGGTGGTACAAATAACTTACCTCAAGTTTCCATTGAAACAAGTGGCTGGGCACAGTAAAATCCATTAATGGTCCCAGCAGAGGTCAAGGTTGAAGCAAGAGTTCAACCTCTGACCTTAAGAATCCACAGATCCACGTGGATTCTCATGTATACTTCAAAAAAAAAAATCAGTCCCACCACAAGATGCACCGATACAGGAAAATAAGGTTACTTCGTTCTCCTGCATGTGATGCACCTTTCTATTCAAACAGCAATACAAAACAGTTTCCCATACACTAATTTTATTTTTGTTTTCTTCGTAAACCATAATGGAACTGTTCTTCCCCCTAACGGTTCACTCGAACCTACCTGTATTTCAAGAATTCGGGGTGTTTTTTTTTTATTTCTATCAAAGAGGTAAAAAACAGCTGCTTAGAAAATGGATTAGTCCGTAAAATCACATCCCTAAGACAAGCACAGACATGATATACGCACACTGTATAGACTGAGCCAGAATATTCTTTTTCCTTCCAATTACTTATTCATTAGTTGCTTCAAGTAAAATATTTTTACAATGAGGCTGTATGTTTTAATACTTACACATACAAAACCAGCTGTAAGTTAGTTATATTCAATAAAAGATAATTGCCTTCTTCCCTAGAATGCTTTCAAAAATACAAATCCCGAAAGGATTAAGGCCTCTTCCATCTGTCCTGTAGATGCAATATCCAACAGCTTGAAAGCGTTCAATTTGTAATTCTGAACAGAATAGAGATAAATCAATAAGGCATTTCAGTCCCTTTTTCCTTTGGGGTGGTGGTGGGTGGAAGTAAGTATTTTCTAGGGCTGTTTCTTCACGGGTGATTAAATACTCCTCTCCATTACTGTTTTGTTATTTCAGCAGCCGTTTTCTCTTTTTCAGAAGCGCGTCTCGAAGAGCCAGCTAAATACAAAACAAGAGTGGAATATTCAGGTAAGGAGAATATTAAGTAAGGGGACAATGACGCTATCACATTAACAACCCTCTCCAATTTCTTCAACCTCTGAGAAGAACACTAATAGTTTATCAGCTAAATCTGGGAGCAGACCTGGCAAATGCTAACAATTACAGGGCAGAAATGCTGTGGTTATTTAGCTAAATTCAGTAGTAAAATTAAAGAAAGAGTTGGGCTTCTAAAAGCGTGTTTCAGTACATCATCATCAGATCCTATACACTGATAAAGATTAAAGTAACATAAACTGTTCTTCTACTGACTCACATTCAACTGGAAGAGATCAAGAAAAAACTTCAGTCCAGCTGAGAGGTAAGTAGGATTAAAATGGCATTTTTGGAAAGAGTATTACAAAGCTGCTTTTCAAGGAGGGAGGGAGGGATACTAGAATTTTTACAAGTGCCGTATCACTCTAAGGAGACTTGGTTGTGTATTTCAGACATGCTTCAGTTGCTAAGGGGATTTAGCTGTAGACTATAGATAAAAGTATTTTACTCTACCACCAAAGAGGGCAGCAGAACACAGGATCCTATCCTTTTAACAAATATTTCCAAATCATGGTCAACAGAACTGATGCTGTGGCCTAACTTCATAGAATCGTAGAATACCAGGTTGGAAGGGACCTTGTCCAACCTTCCCTGGCAAAAAAAAAAAAAAATTAGTGAAAAAAATACGAGGAAATTCTTCTTTCACAGTTTAGTTGTTACATTTCAACTTGAAACAGTAATCAGGATTAAGGACTGAAACCATTCAAAATGGCTTTTTAGAAAAAGTGAGCCAAGTTTAAGAATCATTGTAAAGAGCAGTTCCCTGAAAGTGCCTGGATTGTTCGTTTGCAATGTTTTTTCATGTGTTTTGAGAGCTGGATTAACGTGGTCAGCCTTATTTGGGGTGAGGCAGAATGACAGCCAATAAAAATATTACAGATGATATTAGTCCAAGTCTTCCTGTTTAACAGAAACACTTAAGGCATGTTCTCTCTATTGAGTCTATAAACAGTTTCAGTCTTGCTGCTCTTAAGGCAACAAATTCCAGACAAAAATACACATTATCCTAATGATACGATGATCCTGGAAACAACTCACAAAGGAGGGTTTGTAAAGGAAGCATCTGAATGCACGAGACAGACCTTAGCAAGAAAACACAAATATTAACACCACACAGAAACAAGACTCCTGCATAACTGGATTATTCTACAAGTTTTTCTTGGAACATGATCCAAGGAGTTCGGTTTTATAACACCCTGTAAAGCCCTAGACTGGCCATCTGCCAGGTTAGATAAAAGGATTTTAAGGCAGATATTTGTTGTTAGCACAGACTTACCCTGCCAAGGTGACACTCAGAAGGGCAAGGCAACGTGCCTACACCAGCGCTCTGGCAACAGCTGCCACGCAGCTGAGTGTACCACAGGAGCAGGGGGGCTCCCCGGCCGCGCTCCGTTCTCGCCAGTCGCCTGGGAGAGCTACGTGGGCTCCCTGCCCAGTGCCTTCAGGAGCAAAGTCATCCCCTCAAGTTTCTGCCTTGCCTTTGAGATATCCCTTCAGCTACCCTTGCCACTACTGCCTGTGGCAACACGCAGTAACTGGACCGCCAAATACATGTTTGTAGCTTGTATATCCTTTCACACGGGCTGTCTGAATCCCGTGTCAGCCCTGTGGCCGGGCTTATAGCTGAGGAAGCAGCAGAGGTCAGGGGCTTCGCCAATCAGAGCAGCATATTGTGAAACTACTGTGGCAGGCTAAACTGAAGCGATCCATTTTTTTCTACGCAAAGAGCATTTATGTCTGTGCTTTAGGTACATTTGTGACAAGATATTAGATGACCCCAAGGCCAGGACAGACAAGTCCATAATGTGACGGTAACAGGAGAAAGGTCAAAGAAAGTATCTGGAGAGCGAAGAAATACTAAAAGCTTGTCCTGAAAAACAAACTCCTCCATATCAAGGAAACATTTCTTCTATCACAGGATTACAGTCAGGGTTTTAATATGATCTTCTTTAATGGGGTTTGTTTTCCTTTATGTAAATTATCATTGCCTTCCTAACCTACACATGACTTTGCAACAGGGCTTGGTCCTCAATGCATATTAAAGACTGACAAAAGCTTTCTTCACCAACGCAATCTCTGATAGGATCCTCTGCGTAGGATTCGAGGGAAGCCACCTAGCCCACAGTCCTTTCCAGAAATTAAACCATCAAAGGAAACAGCAACAACTTAGGGCACAGAATAGACAGCACTTCACCTGCATTGTAAGTTTATTGTTCAGACTGCCCCCTCTATTTTCAACATTAAATATTACCTGTTTTTCCCTGAAAGAACGTTTATTTTTCGTCCGGACACTATGGCTATATCTCATCATCATGAAGTTCTTGTGCTTCTGCTTTTCTTTGTTGGAAGAGCTGGCAAACGGGTTAATTCTTGTTTTCTTTTTCACAAATTCTTTTCTGTCTGTTTTTCCAGCCTAAAATAGACAATGTAAAATAACAACAGGTGTGATTTTCCTTTCCCTACAGTTAACATCAGCTGCTAGGATGACAAGTTCTATGGCAGTTACAATAAATCCAGGTTGAGTACGACTTTCTGCATATGTAACGTACATTCTTCCATGCTGGCTGTAATTCTTTAAGTCACAGCGAAAATTGCGTGTGTCTATTTTCATTGTCACCTGTGACCAGCAAGAGGCTGTTTATTTGTTACAGCCAAGATGCAACAGCAAAAAACTATACAAAACATTTCTCAAAATGCAGCTGGGCACTTGTCTTTACAGATGCAACCCCACCACGTCCTCCTTCGGCAGGAGACAAAAACACAACCCAAAATCCAGAAAGCCAGAGCTTATGAAATAGCCACGTTCCTCACCATTGCAGTTGCCAATCTGGTCTCCTTGTCCGATTTAGGCTTCTTGTGCAGATGTTCAATATCTCTGAGTGAAAGCAACTCTCCCCTACACACACAAAAAAAACCAACAAAAGGCCATCACACACAAAACTTCATCTGGCAAGAAAAACAGTATGCCCTCCTGACCCTTTGTCTCTCACACCATTGTTTTCCTATAAACTTTCACACAAGCGCTTCTTTGTTCTTTCTCTCAGGCTACTCCTTATGCTTGGGACAACCTTCGAAAGGTCTCTCATTACTGTTTTCCAAGTCCTTCTCTAACCACCAACTAAGAAACTCGGAAGTTTCTACTCCATGCAACTACTGCTATAAAAACCATGCATATTGTTCTGAACAAGCAAAACAGTCCCATAGTTCCCGTGAGTCCCTCAAGTCTTTTCTCCCAGGTATAAAGAAATCCCCCAGGCCAGGATCCACTCTAGGCTGTGTGGCTCTTTGCCATCTGTCACCAGGGGATACTGGCCAACAGCAGAGCTCTGTGCCCTGCTGCAATTAAAAGCTGTATCACCAGATTATAGGGAAGAGAAAACACTCATCAAGAGTCCACATATCCTACCTGCCCTCCTCCTCTTCATCTATTTCAATATTTTTCCTCTTGGCAGCTTTGCCGGGTGCAGAATTAAGTTCTTTGGAAAGTTGGGCAAGACGTATTTTGTGGAATTCTTCTTGAGTTAGCAGCCTGCTTGTACTGACTGCCGCAGCTTTGGCTTTTCTTTCCTCTATAGGCATGCTTTTCACTTTCTCTGCCTTTTGAAAAAAGGACAAAAAAATCATGCAGGGCTTTGCAAACCATTTCTGTGCCACAATCCATAACCCATGCCTCCCAAATACTTCTGTAGGAGCAATACTGTTGGGAAATGCTACAACCAGCTGGTAGGGTTCTTCATAGTCTTATATGCAACATGCAGTATTAGAATAAAGAAGGACATCCACTCCGTATTTCAGAGTGAATAAAAGCACTCGTGTAAGCGTCATAGCTTTGGAGGAATTTAGCACTGGGACAGAATTCCCCCATCTCTCCCCTCATCCTAACAACACGCGTACTTCAGCGCAGGTCCTAAATAATACTTCAACCACACTGATTCTGGTCAAGTTACTCCACAGCCCTGTATAGTTATTTTTGAGCAGCCACGTGAATGTACAGAGCAAAAGAATCTGACCTGCATCCGCTATTAACAACACTCATTTGTATTTGGGGTAGAAGACACTTAGAACTCACTACTTCTCGCTGCTCCTCATCGGATGAGTGATGCACATCAATCCATTCTCCATCTTCATTATCTTCTTCCTCACTGAGACTAGCACTTTCCCATCCATCTGCTCAGGGGAAAAAGGGGACAGAGCCGTTAATGGAGAATCAGCTTAACTTTGAAATAATTTAAGATTGGATTGCAAGCTCCCACTGCCTTTCACTACCTATCAGCTAACTTCATTTATGCCCAGGGACATGCTTCCTGAACACGCAAGGTCTCAGCATCCCAGCCTTAGAACTACACAGACATTAAAAAGACGTAAGATACTTCATACACCTGATCCATATTTGTTAGTGATTTTTAGAAGATATCCACAGTTCAACAGACCATCACCTCCCATGCTTTCCCACTGGCAAGTTCAACTACCAAATTCCATCTGGCTTGCAATTGATTCAGAGCCGTGCGAAAAACCTCAGCTTTCATTTCTTAGCGCACCCACATCACATGCACATTCAGTTATGGACACCAATTTTTATAGTCATAACTGCATATGGCAGCGTGAGAGCTTTGAAAACACACGCACACACGGCCCAACAACAGACTGCTTAAAACAGCTGGTGTGTTTCTTCATTACTGTGAGCTGCAGTTGCCTTAATACGCTTATTTATTATGAGCTTTCAACAAACCTGGAACAATGGTGATCACAGCCTTTACAGGAAATGCATTTACGTACATCTCATTCACTCAAAACCAAGCCAACCGTAGAAAATACCCAGAGCAGCTTGCAACAAGCCAGTGTTGCAGCAAACTGTACCATAATGCTACGCTTTGCAGAGCTTAACTCTCAGCTGAAGTTAAAGATCCTCAAAACGAAATGCATTTGGGACAGTCTCTGAAGAAACACAATAGTTTACAGATGCTAGTCATTACACTGGTCAGTCATGGCGGTCCCTGTTCCCTGCCAGCTAAACCAAGGAGGGAAGCACTGCAATTAATAGCTAAGTTACTTATGCATTGCCCTTAACTGCCATTCAAACTGACCAATATGCTAAAGTTACCAGCTTCAGAAACCAAAGCAAAGACATTGTTATACTAATCACTGCATTCACGTGCGTAAGAAACATGGTGTTTACTTCTCAGTACATCTCCACTGCAGTATCTCCAATGTCCTCAGCCTTGACTTGCCAAACTCTTCTGGCTTGATTTTCAAGTCCCTCCCCATCTTTTTTTTCTTCCCCCCAATTCAGGCAGATGTTCCAAGTAGCATGGAGCATTTACAGAGGAAGTAAATTAGAGAAGCCAAATGCTATTTTAAAGTACTATTTCAGTGTTTCATAATACGCAACAAAACCTTTTCTTTAGGAAGAGCTCAACACGTGACAGTTTCATGGTGTACAACGTTAATTCCTCTGCTTTTCCATCCCTCAGTGGCTGTCATACAAACCAACACACAGTAACAAACTTCACTGGATAAACTGCACTTGCTGAAGGACAGTATCAGTGTTTCTTAATGGACAAATACAGACATGTGCGAGCCATGCAGCATGTGACAGCAGTAAATGAAATGCACCAAGTTTTATGTCCAAATAAAATCTTAGTGACAATGATGCTCAAAATAGAAGCTGTAAAGGAAAAAAAAAAAAAAGAAAGAAAAAAGGCCAACCTCCCTCTTGGTTTCCTCCCTTTTGAGTCTCAACATCCAGTACTTCTGCTCCTGGAATATAATCTTTGGCATCCAGTTCTCCATATTCATGAATCCTGGCTTCCAACGAGGCCTCAGTAGGCTTACCCTGTAAGTTAAAAAAGAACTTAGTTAAGCAGGCTGCTATTTTAATGCCCTCGAATCCCTGAAAAAATCTGGAGGAGAGGATGGTGCAGGTGGAAAAGATAAATTCTGCCTGATGAAGTAAGAAAAGATCTTGAATTACTAAAAAGTTGAACAAACTTTAAGATGACAGTCAAGCCTCCGTAGCACAATCCTTCTGTCAATGAGTTTGATAGATCTGAACTAAGGAAATCTTGAAATAAGAGCACGCCACATCAAAAGGCAGCAAGGGAGCAGACAGGAGAAGAACACAAGCGTGATTTCACTTCATTCTCAAGAGGCTATGAGACCAGTTCGTATCATTTTTGAGCACGTGAGCCTGTTTACGGTGAATGCAACGCACATAAAACACCACTTACCCTGAATTTCTTCTGCAGCATCTCTGGATTCAGAGAACGGAAAAGGTGTATCAGAGTTCTTGCAGACATCATCACATCTACCCAGAAAAAAAAAAAAGAGTAAAACCAAAAGAGTCAGGAATAAATACAGAGAAGCAGAATTCGAAGCAAACTGAAAGCCCACTCAGATAAGCAGTATTTACAGTTTTGTTTCCTATGTATATACACTCAAAATACAGAGAAATGCAAAAGACATTGAAAATGATACCTCTCAGCCCACATAAAAACAACTAAGACATCCCCATTATGAAGGCTATAACAATGGAGGACCAGATGATATAGGAGAAAAAAAGATTTAGACGTTATATGCATGTAATACACTTACTTTTATTTTTGTGAGTCTTGTACTGAACGAGGTCCTGGAGCAGATCTTCAGTCATGGCTAATGGACACCTCGCAGTGATTTCTTTTATCGCATTGATTCTAAAAAAAATTGAAACAAATTATTTTCTGAACACAACAGTTGGGAGAGACTACCATTGGCCGAGTAATAGACTGAATTATCTGGAACCTGAAGAACCTCATACAGCATTTAGTGTAACAGAGAACATCACAAGGAGCTCTCCGTGCCACGGTTCTCCAAAACGCTCCATCTTTGGCCCATACTCTACTCCCCAGCTATTATTTGGTCTGATCCTAGGCCTCAGGGTTCTGCAACTGAAGCCTGGGTCCCAAGAAGACAGGAAAAGCAGTCAAACAATTACCAGGCCAAGAAAACAAAAAATTTTTAAAAAAATAAAAAATAAAAAAAAATCAAGCAACAGTTCTGAAGTCAACCATGAGCAGGCTAAGGACAATATAACAGAAATCCATGGGCTCAAACAAGTTCCATTTTAAATCATCTTCATGCATACACTTAGTACACTAAGGATTAAAGTACACACTGGATTAAAACCATGCCAAGAGGAAAAGGAATAGCTCACAAAATATTCACAGCATGCCTACACACAATAGTCTGTCCCTGTTGAGTGCTTCATCTTCCAGGACAGTTCAGCTCTCTCCCGCATTTACTGATCATTACTCCACTTATACCAGAGCTTTCACAAATACCCCTCTTAAACAGTCAAAGAACATACATTACAGTTTCAGTAACAGCAACATTTAAAAGGTACTGTCAGCAGAGAAATTTCATCCACAAAACATCAAAGTTAAGAATCCTGAACTATGATGCTAGCCACTCACTGAGTATATAAAAAGATATTAATTCACAGCCAAGAGGTCTGCCCTCAAAGCAGAAATAACAGTATCAAGGAAGGAAGAAAAATACAAGACCAAACAAGAAAGCAAAAAAACCCCACCACCATCATGAAATCCAGAAAAGTTAAGTCACAGCACTAAGTACAGAAATGCATCGTTCTGGGGAATTTAAAATGCTGCGAACAAAAATAAGGGAAGTTATGCTGAGATACTGTCCTAACTTGTTTTTAATCAAGCTGGTTTTTGAAAGCATAGTACGGATGACAGAAATAAGTTGCAGGCAGTTTAAAAAAGTAAAGATATTTTTCTGCATTCATAGAGTTTAACAGTTTTTGTAAGATTCTGTACCCACCCTACGGTCATGACCTCCCCAGAATTCTTGTCTGTGACAAAGTTGTTCGCAATGGTCATTAACACTGACTGGATAATCTGAAAGTAAGAAAAAAGGTTAAATTAAGTTAACGCATATTTAATTACATTGTGAAAATTATTACATATTGGTAACAGACAAAGCCCTTTTCACAAAAAGACAGAGCTTAGGACTCGTCACTATAGCATGCAAATAAGTTCTAGACACAAATTCTCTTGCAGAGACAGACATAAGTGTTTTTTTCCCTTTATAAAAAACAACCCCTTGGAACTTGCAGAAGTAGCCAAAATTACTATAAGCTTTTCAAGACAAAGGGTCTGACCAGATTCCCTTTCCCTCTCCCCACGAGTGCACTCAGTTATATTCCCATGCTGGCCTGCTGTCCATTCTTACCATCACCAAAGACGGGCAAAGTACTGACCTCGGGTGGTACTAGCTGATGTGAAGCTTGTGCGGCGAACAGAAGGATCTTTGTCACTTCTGGAAGACAAGAAAAGGGGGGAAGATGATGCCAAAGTATATGGCTGCAGCTTACTCTGGCCAATAAACGCGTCCACCAAAACAGCTAACTCAACTAGCCGCTCAGTCCAAGTCTCAAAGCCATTTCAGTCTGAAATTATTTGGGACAACTATTTCTCCTCTCCCACCAAGCATCAGGAACTCGCCTGGTCTCCACCCCAGCGGCAGGCCAGGCCCTTAACAGCCAGCCAAGACAAAAAGGAATGCTCTGCAACTAGAGCAGAAGACCTGTAAAAGCAGCAAAAGGCAGTCACGCTTTGCTCAACTAGTCAGGATTCGCAAGGAACTAGGAACTCAGGAGATTCATTTTATTCCATTGCGGGAGTCTCTCAAACGCTCAGGTCGGAGCAGTGAATGCACACAGCTTCCATAACAGTCCAAAGCGCTTGGCACTTCTGGCAGTCAGGGCCTTTTACTCCCTTCATCCACGCTCTCTGGACTACTCCTACTTCTTACTAAGCTACTGCTACCTGGTTCATTTCCAGCACCACTTCTAAGAACTGACTGTACGTGTGACACGATGGACCGGCAGTGTTATCTACTAGTAGCCACTTACCTCTCTGATGGGGCTGTAGGAATCTCTGAACGAAGGGGTAGAAGTTAAAAAGAAAAAGCTGCAGGAAAGAAGTAAGTTGTAACAGATTAGCTTCTTGTCTTTTAACTTGAGATCACCTTCATAGGCTGATATGCTCTAAAACAATGATTCTACGCAGCTTGTTCCTCAAATGCCTTGGATTTCATTGCATGATGCATTCTCCGGTCTTGAGCTCGATATACGCGGAAATAAGGAAGTGACTTGTAGAAAGGAAATACAAGGCTCAATCCAAAGCTCTGTGAAATCCAGGGAATGGGTCTTGTGACACTGCACAGAATTCAAATTAGGGCACTCTGCTGCACAGCCCTCCACTGTGCCGCTTCCCTTGGCCTCAGGGACACAATCTTCTCTGCCAAAGCAGAGACACTCCAGTAATTTTGATCACAGTTTGGCTGCACCTCAGAGAGTGCATATGCAATTGCTGGACTCCTTTGAAAACCCCTTCTCCTTTGAAGCGCCTCCCAGGAGTGTGCCGGTCTTAGAAAAAAAACAAACACATTCTCTTCTATTTGTTAGGGACAGCTCAGCTGTTGCAGACCAACAGCTTTCTCTAGCAGAGCTCACTTAGCACCACGCGCTTCTACACCACCGCACCATTCCATGAGGCCCACTAGCAACTACCTGACCATACACGTACACTTTTCAACAGACAGCAAAATTAAACCTCATTTCCCAGAGGTACAGGGCCAGAACATGACACCACCCAAACCAGGCTGGCTACCATCAGACCGTTATAAAATTGTCAGTGTGTACCTCATGTATTCCAACTAGCCTAGATATTAGGTCCATGAGCATCATCTTCACTTCAAATCGTTCCTTACAGTTCTCCAGCTGCTTCAGCAGTTTCTCTGCAAAGTCTAGAAGAAGCAATAATAGGTTTGTCATAGACTTAAACAGCACAAAGCAGAACTAAGCTGGGTTTATGTTAAAAAAAGGCAGTCACTTTGGTTTGGGAGCTTTTAAGCCCCAGTGCCCTTGCACAGGAGAAATGAAAGGTGGCCAGAGCATCTCTCCAAAAAGGTTATTTTTCTTCTCACATGCCTAGAAGGTCTATAAAGCTGTGCCCAGGTTCAACAGAGAGGAAAACTGGCAGAAGTACCACAACATCATAAGCACAGGGTCAGTATTAAAAACTAGATTTTTAGATACATTTCAGGTTCATCTGAAAAAAAAAATATCCCCAGACGTTCACTAGATCAGACTAAGACCAAGTTGAGTGATATCAGACAAACAGACTTGTAATAGGAATAGGTTTTTGAAGGGGGGTAATCTGAAGAAGCTATAGTAGATGAACTACTCCCCATTCGCACAAATTATGACCTTTACACATACAAGAAAGAGGTGGAGCGCCACATCCTGAACTGCAGCAACCTGAAGCGAATGAAGGAATATTGCTCCTTCCTTGTCTATCTACAAGCGTTCCACTACGACAAGCACAAAAAAAAAAAGTGAGATCAATCCTCTTAAGTGCTACAAAACTCTAGGATAAAGCACACTACAAGTTTCACATTGTCACTTTCTCCTTGCAGAGATGTTTAAGCTTCAGTGTCTGTGATTAACACAACCTGAAAAAAGACAAAATACAATGCACGCTTACCTTGGGGATCATGAATCAAGTGAATAGCAGAAAAGTTGAACACCTCTGGCTTGCTCTTCGTCTTCTGTTTCTGCATGGCAAAAAGAGTAAGAGGCATTTTTTTTCTTTCCATGAAAAAGCTGCAAGTCCTTCAGTTCGAGGCTGATGCTAAAAGCTGCTATTTACCGTTCTTCACTTCAAAAAGAGGCACTTTGATTTGAACAGGTAAACTATCACTTTTCAACTGCGCAGAATTTTCTACCATTTGACCTAAGAGGCAACAGCAGCTGCATTAAGAAGTTACTTATCAAGACACCACATACTTAAACATAGGGGACCACACAAAGGGTACCTAGAGCAGAACTAATCCACAACTTAGACCAAGCCTGTTTCAAAACAGCTCTCTTCCAGGCAAACATGGCATATGCCTGGCCAACAGGTGCTAGAACACCTGAGGACCTCTACCTAGAAAAGATGACAAGAAGGTAGCTAAGTCAACAGCGGCAACAACAACATTTCCGCACTTGAAGGATTCACCTAAAATGCTGTCAAGTCAGACACCACCCTCCTCACCTTGAGGACCTTCATCGCTTTTTCCAGTTTCTTCTTGCGCTTAGTGTTTTTCTTGTTAGTTGCATACCGTATCATCAGATCTCTGGCTGTGGGAACATCATCCTTGGGAAAGAAAGCACATCAGGTGAAATCAGGCTTCAAACGGGAATCAGAGAAATAAAAAGTATCAATATTTTTCAGGATCACATAGTTGAAAACTCTCCCTCTTCCTATGTTTCATGGTACAGAGATACTAGCGTTTAAAATCCTGATTCCCTAAAGCTAGCCACATACCTACATGCAAGAGAAATCACAAACACGTAACAGCACATCAACACGGTTGTTTTTGCAACTGGTTAATTACAGAGTATTGTTCAGTCACAGACAAATAACGATATCCTGTATTAGAAGGTTCTAGACCGAACTCCTGTTAGGTTATCAGCCTTCTCAAGCTCTCTGAATTATGTTCGTTTGTACATAAACGGGAAAGTAGAGCACAAAAGAGAACTGAAGACAAAACAACTCAATATTTAAACCAGCCTCCAATACACCAGGTGAAAGCCTCTTCCCACAACTCTACTTTACATACCCAGCAATTCCCATCTTCACAAACCAGACTGACCAGCCCATGCTTAGGTCTTCAAAGTGAATTGCTTCCTTTGCAAGGACAAGGGGAAAGCCAAGGAGCCCTAAGTACTAGTCTTCAGACAGACAGCAAAGGCATCCTGCTACCAACTGGTGCCAGCTGTCAAAAACTGAACTTTTTTTGTAGAGTATAGAAACATCTGAAGGAAACAAGATGGAAAACTGAGTAACACAGAAGCGGACAGATTGGCAGAGCGAGGGTCACTAGGATGACAGACCTATTAAGAGTTTCAATAACGGAGAAAAGATTTAATGAACACCCACCTCAGATTCTGAGTCACTGTCTTGTTTCTCGTCTTCATCTTTCCCAAGAAAGAACTTCAAACTAGCAACTAATACCTGAAAAGCAACATAAGTTCATGTAGGACAGGGTGAGCCGACAGGAGTATTTACAACAGCCCTACATCCACATCTTCGCTTAGGTAACATCTAGTTTCATCAAGTGATTTTTGTTCTCACCTTCGTCACTTTGGAAAAGCAGGCAGTAGTGATGACATTTACTGTTTTGGCATCATTCCTGGAATAAAAGAAAACATCTTGTACTTCAAGTTTGGCCATTTCAAGAGTCTCAGAAAATTAAGTCTCATGAAATGGGACTCCCAGCAAGCAGGAAGCTTCATTACAATCAATGACACTTTTTGAATAAGCTATGCTCTAAAAATAAAGGTTCATAACAAAAAACTGCAAGAATTGATTTGTTTTTATACCACGTCTCACATACTTAGAAACCTACTTAATAAAATCACAAAGATTCACCTTTCAACAACGCTATTTTTCAGCATTCCATTTTCTCTTCCTTGTCACTGCTACGCAAAACCAAATCTTAACGAAGCTCCTGAGACATTTTTATTTGTGCCACGGAATAGACAATATTTCCTTGAACGCTCCACATCAAATGCCCAAATACGCCCTTGTACCACATCCCTTCTGCCGGCTGCGGTTTCTCTGCAATACGTGGGACGAGCAATATCGCCATTCATACCCCAGCGTAACTCGTGCGGAAATCGCAGGGAACCCCCCCTGAGTAAGAAGTGCAAGAGCTGCACCATCGGTACTCTGCCACTACTCTGTTTTGGAGATAACCAAGCAGCAGACATGCTGCTCACCGGCAGTATCGCTTCTTGCATTTGTATCTCCACACAGGTCATTTCAGTGCAAGAACCAAGCGCAAAGGAGTGACAAAGCGGACTGCTTAAAAGCTTTTAACATGTTTTTACAGTCAAGAGGCAAGCGGCAGCAAACAGTCTACCGTCTTCTCATGCAATTTACGTCTGCTCCGGCATTTTCTAACACAACAGAATTACTCGGCAACGTATTAGGTACAAGACAGCAATTCACAGTACTCAGTGTGCTTTTACTCCTTGCAATGCTCATCTAGGCAACAACTTTTCAAGCTGCTATCTGCTAAAAATGAGAGCTCTATTATAGCTTCACAAAAAAACCCAAACTCCAAACTCAAAGCTCCTATTAGATCAGTCATCTAGAATGAATTTACAGACAAGAAAAAAAACACAAAATACCTCTTTCCACTGTACATCACAGGCTGTATACTAGTATCAGCAGCTCTCATGTGCAAAAGCTCAAAAAACTGAGCTGCACACATCTTCCTTTTCAACTGCAATACACACAATTTATATACCATTTTCAACTAAAATGTCAGAGATTCAACCTAAATAACTCTGAGACTTTACGCAAGACAGTATTTCTTCCCAGTTAAATTACACTCCACAAAACACAGCCCCACTGGAACACAAAGAAGATAAATATATTTAAGTGACAGCATCCCAGCATTACATTTTGCACTGCACGCCACGAGCGATGCCAGGACGGCTGCTCCACGATAAATGGGGAATGAATACAATCCTGCCAGACCTACCAAATATTCCTTCTGTAAAGTTCAATCATCACATCCAGAGATATCTTGGCAGCAGTGGGATTGCTGTCCCTCAGCATCGTGTACATGAAGTTCTGCAGCATCTGAGAAAAAAGTTTGGCAATATTTGTTATTATAAGTCTTTCACAATACCAAGAGGTTAAATGGAAGCGTATCTGGAAGATGAAATACTTACTGTGTTTACTTTATTGTTTTTGTGTTTGGCATTGACATTCTTGATGTCGGACACGATGTGAGTATACAGAGTCTGTAAATGGAGAGAGAAGAGAGAGCGAACTACACGTGTCACGCAGAGAACAGCGCAAATATATTAGCATTCCCCCAAAGTCTCCAAGTACTACAATGAGACCAAACTGTCCTCCACCGAGAATATTTTCTCTTTTAAGTTACAGCTGGAAAAACACCAATCTTGTCAAGTCTCACGTATGCTTTATTTTTCCTGTATTTGAAAAGCATACTTAATTTACAGTACAAACAGTGAGGCAGGAAACTGAACAGCATGAAGTACAGCTTAAACGCTCCCACCCTGTTTCATTCACATTCTGATGGCCACTTTAGTAATTCTGGTGGTAGAAAGCAAGTATTCCCCCTTCCGTGGCGGAAAACAGGAAATACGGCTTTAACTAGCAGCTGGTTTGGTTTTGGTTTGTTTTTTTCTCCCACCGCTGCATTACTTCTGGCAAGTTGGTCAAAACCCACTGGAAAGGAAGACCGGTTTTTGTAAGCACGGCTTACTTTGCGTAGAAGCTTATCATGACACCGCAGCAGCTGAAAGAAGAGCTCCAGCAAACTCGTCGGATTTATTAGATTCTTGTTCCTTAACAAGATCAAAGCCTTACAGAACGTCTGCGAGAGAGAAATAGGGAATCAGAACCGAGATTTCATAATGCTCCATCTTTATTAAAAAATTAAAAAGCAAATCGTAAGCGCTGATCTCGCACGTAAAGGACATAAATTAACCACAGGCCACCGTCTGCCCAAAACGCCTTTTGGTGTGGGTCTTACCATGCGCAGGTCTGCATCCAGGACCGTGTGGTGGTAGGAGAGCAGCTCCTTCAGCTGCTGGGGAAAGCTGGCCATGTGTTCCGGGTAGCAGTGGGCAACCTGGGCAGAGACAGAGCCGGCTCAGATCTCTAGAGAAAACCCTGGGTCACCGCATAACCCCGGGAAGGCGCGAGGGAGCGTCAGCAACCACTAAAATTACAATTGCTTATATAATAACGACTTTAAGTTGTATAAAAACCAACTTCAAGCCTTCCAGGCCCCTAAAGGGGCTCCAGGAAAGCTGGGGGGGGACTCTAGATCAGGGAAAGGAACCACAGGACAAGGGGGAACGGTTTTAAAGTGGAAGAAAAGAGATTTAGATGAGATATCAGGAAGAAAATCTTTACTTTTGGG
>VZSZ01005772.1:344762-375959 GCA_013398815.1 Ibidorhyncha struthersii
CACCAACCCCGGCGATCAGCCGCCGCCGCTCCCCGGCACACGTGAGCTACCGGTTGGGCGCCGCCATCTTGGCCCGCCCCCAGCCCCGACGGCCGCCGCCGAGGGACAAACTGCCGCCAGAGGCGCGTCCTCCCCCACAGCGCCCCCTGCTGGCGCGGCGGCTCTCACCGCTCTCCCGGGGGAAGGCGGCTCCTTGCCGGCACCGCTCCCTCCGGGCCCTTTGGGCACCCCCAGCGCGGTTCAACGCCGTACCAGTCACATTTAGCCACCTGAGCTTCCTCCTCTGCGGCGTCCTCGCCCATCGCTCCCCCTTCGCTAGCATCGCCCTGGCTGGATCCCATCATTTGGTGGGAAAAAGTCAGCTTTTAAACGCTAAGCACTGCCAGCGGTGCAGCAATACCACCGATGAATTGGCTCTGGCCCTTAACAGTTACGTTCCTCGTGAGAGGTGCCATAAATACACGTTACTGACAAGCTGCCAAGACCTCAGCGTGCAAAGCAAAAAACACCCTCCCCACTGCAACAGTTTAAACCAGAGCAGTGTTTTGACTCGCACAGCTGTACCCAAGGACTATGCAGCATGGTCTATCCGCTGCTCCCAGTGCTACGCCGGGACAACGGATATGGCCGCAGCCTGGCTACGTTTGTGCTCAAACTATGATCTCCAGCTGGAGCCCCCAGGGCTCCCACAGCCCAGAGTAGATCTTTGGGACATAAAGACAAACTCTTCAAGCGAGCCAAAGACTAATGTGAAGAGAACTTTTTTTTTCAAAAAAAAAAAAAAAAAACCCTTACTAGTTTATCAAGAAAGCCTTCAGTAGGGCTTTTACCTGCCTAGAATTGGTGTTCAAAAGCATCTTCTCTTTTCTGTTCGCTTCGTTGTTGCACTAAAGCCATCACATAACTAAAACCTAAGATGATCAACCTAAGTTCTATACTAGGTATTTGCAAGTCACATGCAGCGTATCATTGATCTGAGATGGAGCCTTGGGGTTCCAACTCTAACAAGTTCCCTGACTAAAGAATAACTATTTCATGACAAAACATTAAGTCCTGCTGATGCTTTATCACTTCTAACACAGCTAAATCCCAGTAGTTTTAAAACTCCAGCCTTCGGGGGGTCTTTTTTCTAAATCAAATAACATGTTCAACATTTCTTACGCAATTTACACAGCTGAAGAGGTAACGTCTGTGCTCGTGTCATCTCAATATGTTCACAAGTAGTGCTGTTGAGAAACAGGCTAATTTTTTATAAAAGCTTCACCTGAACATAGTTGGAACATTTCTGGATGCAGAAGCACTCTCCTCGCAGGGAATATAAGTTCCCTAGAAAAAAAAGAAACCCCAGAGACCTTATCTTGTTCCAGAGAACAGAGAGAGTTTGAAAGCATACCTTGCTCCATGTTCATGGCTGATGAGGCAGGTGCCCTGCCTTTTCCCCAGGTGCCTAGATGCATGCATGAAATAACACGACAAATGCAGTATTTTTTAAAAATATAAGTTACACTTTAAAATTATAGCTCCTTTATCAGACCAGGTAGTTTTAAACCAGAATATCTCACCATACCATCAGCTCTGCATTCATGTGTCTTCCTACAGAAACGAACCCAGAGTGGGCAAGAAATCAAGTTAAATATGGAGGAGGAGGTGGGACAAGGAACTAATAAGAGCCAATAAATGAGGTGAAGAGGTAAGCAGCTCGTTAACCTGATTTCTAGCCCTAGGAATTGTTAGATGAAGCCACAGCTTTAGACCCAGTAGTGAAGTATTGATTCTTCATTTACATGTCATTCTTTCTTCAACCACAGTTTACAGTTCTATAAAGCATCATCAGTAAACACAAACTAGGCTCGATGAGTGCTGCAAATACATTAAATTATCTTCTCTTACTTTGAATTGCACTGAAAATCACAAGCATGGAACAGAGAATAAGAACAAACATTTTATTCATGATGGTCAGAAAAAGTTCTTTTGTAGTATTCTTGAACACCTCTCAGAGTCAGGAAAAGAAAAAAAAAACATGTATGTTTTCCAGCATATATTTCTACTCTAAGCTTTTTTACATACTCATAGGTCTTGAGTAATTTCTACCGGCCAAATTCAGCAAGGACTTCACAGTCTTGAGAAGAAATCCTGGTAGACAGCTGGCCTCATGGATACCCTTTTCCTTTTCAATTAAGTTGGTCATTTGTCATTAAAAAAAAAAAAAAAAAAAAACCCAAAACATAACCCCCCAAAACCAAAACCCAGGCTGAAGTTTCAATTTCCATACTGCTTAGAAAGGGAGCAACTCCCATTGCCTGCTCGGGCAGCAGAGCTGTGTAGAGGGACTCAGGGAAGAAATTAGCTAGAAGGAAATATTCCTAGTAAATTCCCAAATAATCACTGCCAGAGGAAGAGAAGCAAAAAGAAACAAGAACTGTTTAGTCAGCTCTTCCCCTGTAGCTTTGAGTACTTGATTTCATCTGGTGTTGGAAAAAACTGAAGATTAAGAACCAAAGCACGTTTAAGTACGAAGCGTGTACACAAATGGTCCGTCCTCACTGCGAACAGTTCCTCACCGTTTAAAACCCCAAGACGTGGTAACACTCATCTGTAGGAACAGTAGTGCCTTTGCACAGGAGCGTGCTTTGTGTATGGTGAGAGAAGCCCATTTCCTTGCTCAGCGGGCTGCCAGGGGAAGGGATTCACCCAGCCACTGGGAAGAGTCTCTACCTCTTCTGTTGAAGCAATAGCCTAACACAACTCACCTGGGGTTGCTCTGAAGGCAGAAAGTGTTGCTAGGTCTCTAAATAGCTGACTTTTAAGGGCTTTTTAGGGACATACTTATTCCACTTTACTGACACTAAGCTAAATAAAACTCAAAGTGTCACCTGCATGCCAGGAATATGAATGAAATGATGCCCAACACTGGTATTACTATTCCAAATCCTGGGAAGTGCCAAGTTATTCAGGAGACAGCTCCTTGATCCTGCCAAAACTTAGCAGTCACACTTACAATGGAAATAGTGTTATTGATAAAGAATACTTTGCACTGAGCTCCAGTTAAGCTACTTCAGTACATGCCTGGCTTCAAGGCAAGGACAGTTTCAATAGCCACTCCGTCACAAGAGAAACAAACCAGAGGTGCTCTCGCTAAATAAGTGACTGCAGTCTTACAGGAACCCACTTAATGGGGAAAAATAGATAGCAACTGCCAACAGCTAAGCTTTGCACAGCCTCCACAGTGCGATCGGGGATTTACCCGATTTCACAAAGACACAGGGAAATCCGCACACTGATCCTCCCTCCCATCAGGAGGGGTTAGATTGCATTCACCCTGGTGCTGTAAGCCATGAGGGCACTAACAAACCTGGTTGTTCGGAGAACCTGAAACAATAGGTGAGATGTATCAAGTCTTTTCATCGATGACGACAGATGCCTGTTTTCCCCACCTTAAGGCCAGACAGGCACAGCGGGAGCCGATGGTAGACACCTTGGTAGTTAGAGGGAAAAGGTTTGGCAGAAGTGTGCAGCGACACACAAGAGACCAGAATGTTTCTCCACATAAACCATATCCCCTGGGAAAAACATGGGAGGATTTGGGCAAGAGGCCAGCTTTGGGGGGCCAGGTGCAAGTCAAGTGAGTTTAAGTAGATCAAGGATGACTGTTCTTGTGTATGAAGAGTGCTCAACCACCTTTGGGGCTCAGGACAGCTAACGAGAGCTATACCCCCCAATTCATTTAATCAAACACAGAGCTGTAGGAGCAAGAACTAAAAACTCATTTGTGTTACCAGCTGCTCATCCCCCACAGACCCTACCTTCTCCTCTTCATCTGCCTGACCCATAACACATGGGCAAAGGCTCTCGGCCACCCTCGCTCTAACAAAGAGCAGTGAATGCCAATACCTCACACCTGCCCTCTTCCTCCCTCCCCATCTCTTCACTATCTCATCAACACCCACAGGGTATTTTCCTCAGGCCCTTCTGATGCAGGGCAAGGGAGGACAGGTTCTAGTTTGAATTGTGCAGGAGGACAGCATCTAAAGCTCATTAGCAGTGCTTCTCCCTCCCCCTGCCGTTTCCAGGGCGATGATTTTGCATACATCGCAAATGATGCACGTACAGAAATGGTCAGCATTACGTGTGAAGCCTCAACAAGGACAAAAAATTGCTAGTTCAGTATCTTTTATTAGTTAACCTTTAAAACAAGGCAATAGAAAGCTTAGCTTTTAAATTGTATAGCTTATTATCTGTTTAGTTAACTGTTTAATTGCACCATAGAACAAAGTTCTACATTATTATGTATAGTGTACTTCTAAGTTATTACTACACAGATTCTATCTAATAATTAACCTTATATACAGCCATATATTGACTATCAAAATAAAATTAAGGATTAAACAGAATCATTAGGGGCTCAAAATTATTAATAACCCTTCTCATTTAAAGTAGGCCAAGAATTTCTTCACTAAAAGGTTTTCTGTTACGATGGTACAAGTACCACAGCCAGCTGTAACCACCTAAGCACATAGTTGCTAGTAAAATTGTCAGTGGCAACCTGAAGCTACTGGTCCAGGTTAGTTCTGGTTTTCTTGAAACCCTCCGAACAGTTGGGTTTCTGTGTAGGAAGCACATCCATGCACAACACCTGCTGAGACACACTCCTGCTGTGAGCCACCGTCGTGGTATAGGTGCCAGGAGCATCTTAGTACTGAAAATCAAGTACGTCCTCAGCCTTTGCTCAGAGAGTACTGCAGAGCTGCACGGAAACGTGCTCACTTGCTGCTGACAGAGACACTGTAGACCTGTAATGGTAGTCAAACATCTCTTCTGGTCATTCACTCAAAGTCCTACTGCAAAAGAAAACTTAACAGATTATGTGGAAAACTAGAGTTTCAATAGAAAGCATTATTATTCATATCATAACACATCCATAGAATGATCTTTTAAGTTATTTGCAATATATCTGTAAGAACTGTATTATAGTTTTCATTCCTACAGAAACAATAGGTCACTATAAGGACCTAAAAAAACCTATAAATTTCTAGTTACATAAACCTAGTATAACCATAAAACAGTCAGCTTAAAGAGTTACATGCATTTTAAATGTTTCCTATATTAAAAATTATTTATGCTTAGGCAGGTAATACAACACAGAAAAATTTTTAGTTGCAGTGTCTTCAGCAAAGAACTGGGTATGTGTTTTATATGATTTTTTTTTTCTAAACAAATCAAAAATTTAAAATATAAAATTTAATGTTAACCCTTTCACTTTATTTCATAATTATAAAGAACATAAAAAAAAGCATTCTGCATACTTACTTTGAATTTCAGTGAACATAAAATAATGCATAAATTAAAAAACCACAATTTTTACTGAAATAAAAGCACAAGTTTATTTATTATTTCTTCAACTGCTTCAAAAATAAAGAAAACATTTATACAGCTAAGTGGCCAGGGCCAGCATTTATATCCTAAGCCCTTTCTTCCTGCTCTCTCATTGGTCTGATTTCCAGGAGCTAATCAAGCCAGGAATGCTTAAATTCCCAGGGGCAAGACTCCATTCCTCTTGTAAGGTGGTGGGTTTTTTTCTTTGTGAATCTAATTGGGTGTTTTTGTAAAGAGAAAGCTATAAGTTTTACTTTCTGTGATTTTTTTGAAGATGTTGTAGAGCCTATTATATATTTACTGTGACCAGGAGTGTTTAATTAATGTGATAAGTAGGGAATTCTGTTTAAAAAATCAATTTTAATATTAGAAGATAAAAAATTAAATTGTTTTCTTTATTTTGAGTTACTTTCTGAGTTATATATGTGTTGATTAAGCTTTAAGGTTTTCTTAGAAGATGGAGCTAAAGGGTTTTTGTGGTTGTATATTTACTTCAAGATAAAATGCTTTTTAAAAAAAATTTATTTTTATATGATGTTTCTAAACATGAATGTAGCTGTTGTTGCAATTATAGCAAACAGGTTTTTTTATCTTTTTTTGTTTTAGCTTTTTTATAGTACAGAAAAAATATCTAAAGGCTTATTGTAAATGTTTCTTTAATAATGATTTTATGAAAATTTTTTTGGCTATAACTGATGTATGGGTTAAGTATCCCCCCACACACACAAAAAAAAGACAAACCTGCATTTCAAGTTCAAACACTGTTTTCTATACTTATGGTAAATCAGGGAATTAAGTTTTATTAGAAACTAAAGTAAAGTAGGAAAGATGTTTCCTAGATTGCTATTAAGGCATTAAGATGTTTCTTTGGAGATTATTTCTCACTAATTTTTTCAATGATTTAAGAAGTACTTGGGGTTGTAGTGTTCATGGATGGAGTAAAACTTGATTGACTAACAGGTTGGGAATCTTGAGATGAGCAATTACTGGTTCTGTTTTGCCCCAACCTAGATTTGTCTGTCTTAGCAGGTTACCCAGAGCAGTGGTTATCTCTGTAATGAGTGCTTGCTTTGGCACTTGCATTTCAAGCAACTTCTTATGCTGCACAGCTGCTTTTGAGAGGAGCAGAGCCTGTGAGCTCTTGGACGGATTTGGGAAAAGCACTTTTGTGCTGAACTGCAAGGAATAGAAAAGCAGAAAAATACACCTTACCTTGCTGCAGCCAGCCCTTATCTTTATTTTATTAGGAGCTGTAGAGTTTGAGCAGAGTTTTTAGGACCTCTGGGAGGTTTTACTTAAATCCATATTGTGTATTTGATGGCTCACCTCTCATTTAAATTCCTGGCCTTCAGTTGCTGCAGGGAAGTTGTCTTTCTGGACTTAATTCTTGCATTTTTGTATTTGAGAACAGGATCAGTGCTCTTTAAAAAAAAACAAACCCAGTCTCAAAACCCCACAGAAATATTGTTCTGGGTTATGTTACAGACCCATTATTCCCTGTCTGGGACATAACAACTGTGCCTTGTTGTTCAACAAAGTAGGGTGATGTTACTGTAATAACAATCCCAGTTGATTCTGCTGTTGTAAAGCAATCCGTGTGGCACTAGAGGATTTTTACCCTCAGCTCTGCATGCAGTGGCTTTCCTTTGCTTGCAGAACAAATGTATCACTGCACTGAATCATACAAAAGGAGTAAGTTTTTTGCAAATCAGTTCTTAAAGGTCAAAATCAGTATGTCCTGAATAGTAACCAAACAGCAAAGCCTTGTTTGAAATAACAATCTGGTTTTCTAAAGGTTACTTAAATACCCCAAAAGTATTTCTTCAAAGAAATGCCTTTCAGTGTCCTATGAGGTTTAGAGTAGAAGGGGAAAACAACTCTAACTCTTCCTTCTCAGACTATACTGCGGAGCTGATTTTTAAGCCTTTGAGTTACAAAACCAAAAAAAGTTGACCCAAACTAGCCACCATCAGTATGAATAACGCTGAAGTGACAGGTTTCTAAGCTGTAGTCAGGCAATTACAAATCCTTTCTGTTTTCAGTGGGTTTTCACACCGTGGGTACCTGTGGGTGTCCCACCTGGCTTACCGCAGCCAGGGCAGGGCGGCCCAGATCTCTCCTGGTGCCTGTTCTGGGCCTACTGGCTCTGTGAAGTGTTTTTGTGAGCATTAGATGGCCATATTTAGGCAAATGAAGTGACACCCCAGTCTCTGAGCCATGGAGTTCTCGTATATTTTAAGGTAACTCTCCTCCTGGCTCTTGTAGGGTAACAGTCCTTCTCTGCGTGAAATAATTCGGTGTTAACTGAGTAGACAAGAGAAATATTTAAGTGTATCTAACTACATATATATAAGTGTATGAAATACTCATGTAACTAGGAGGTGGCATGCTGGGATTTCACTACTGAGAATTGAGGGTCCTTGTTTCCCTCACCTACTCGGTAAATACATATATTAACTCTGTGTGTGTATAATGTGCCAAACAATCCCGGATTTGTTTCTATGGTCTCTTTCCTCCTGTGTGTTTTCTCGAGGCCAAATGAACTGATCACTTGATTAAGGGAGCATTAACCATTCACCCTTTGTCACAGATATGCTTTTTAGACTTGTAAAGGAATATCAACCCAGTGTCTACAGGTACTGGGGTACCACCTCTGTGAATTCTTTCATTTGAGCTCCCAGTGTGCTCAAATTATCCAAAATATTTACGCACTGCAATGAAACTGGGTGAGGAATGAGCAGAATGTATTCCACCAGCTGTTAAGGAGAGCTACTCCAGAGTACTCTACTTGTCCCAAATCATTCCTTTTAAATTCATCTACCAGCCTGTGTCATCCTTCAAACCCGCAAGAAGTTAAGAGATAATACCATACCTGACCCATATTTGCTGCTTATATTTTCTCTTGGAGAGCAATGTTAAAGGGCACTTAGTAAAGACACAGTGTATTGCATCATCTTGCCGCAGCAGCAAACACTTTGGTTGTTTGGTCATAAATAAGTGCTGGTGTTGAAAAGATAAGGATGTCTGTTGTGGCAAAAGAAAATTCTGCCCTAATTCCATTATTTTTCTCCGCAGTCCCAGGAATTCTCCGCATGTTTCTGTGTGTGAAAAAAGCCTTTGCTCCAGGCAGATAATGAGTTGTGAATGTGGTTTCCACAACAACCGACTGCAATCATGCCTAGTGTTTGATGCCGCTAGGGACTTAACACTAGTGCCTTCCTTGTCTGAAGCAACACTGCTGAAGTGTTAGCTTCTGCAGGTTTTCTTGCAGATTTCTCAGGTTTCCTGGAAATTTTCTTGCAGAATGCCATGGAGGTAACTTTCTGTACATCTCTTCTGTACATTTCCACTATGGCATCTCCACTGTCAGAGCTGTAAAATATCAGGTATGTGCTTATCTGTTTACAGTTCTTAAGAATTCCTTCTGAGAACACATATTATACAGAGTTATTCGGGAACTGTGTAACCCAGAGGCATGTGATATTGCAATATTTGATATTGCAAGTCCACTGATCAGCTCTAAAGCAAACTTCTTGAGTTATTCACTTTTGTTATGCTTTAGAAATCAAGGACTGCATTGCTAAGGCATTAAAAGTAGCAATTGAAGTTATCTGTTAGTTGCTACTTTATAATTTAAGACAATACAGTTAAAAATAAATTACACAACTGTGGTGAGCAGTCTGACCTGCCATGTGCAGCTTAAACCATGAAATCTAGGTGGAAGAAGTGAATTGTGTGGATGTGAGAGCAAGGGAAGAGTAAGAGCACATCAGAATATGGGCAGGCTGGGCTGAAGCCTCAGAATACTTTTTGTCTTTGAGTATCAGTTTGGTCTCTGTCTCAAGTCAGGCAGCTGCTCCAAGTTCTGGAGAGGGTATTAAGAAGTGGAAGTCTGTTAATTAAATGTCATTTGTGACTGTAAAATAATAGAAAAGATGAGAAGAGTGGGGATATAAGAGTCTTGTAGACAAGGAGCCACAGAGATCACCTGGGCACCCAAGAACTTGTGCTGTGTATGCGGAACCTTTGTATGCCTCCGGTGATATGGCAAAGACCGAGGTATTGTCAGGGCTGTAGTAGCCATTAGGACTGAGTGTTATCTCGTGTTTGTATGGAAACATATAAATCCTAGACCAGGTGTCTTGCAGGGTCTGGGACAGTGCTGCTTTGACATAAATGCACGCAGAGGAAAAGGCAAAGAGCGTGCAATAGGGATGTGTGCGCTGCCCTTCCTAGGCCTGCCTGCGGTGGCATTTTCCGCAGCAGGGATTTGGAGGATCTGCTTAGCACTTGGACCTGGAGCATCTGTGAAGAAGTACCCACCTGTGCTGTATAGCTGAAAATCTCTAGATCTGGCTTAGTATCATGACAGAGGAATCTAAAGTGGGTTGTGCATGGCTTTGTAGCAGCATCTCGGTGCTTACTGTAAACAGACAGACTTCCCAGCTGCTGAATGATTTGGCAGAAAAAAGATACGCCCTGCTAGCATCCAAAGAATAAGTGAAGCAGAGAAAACTAGGGTGAGAATATATTTAGCATGAAATAGTAAAGCTAAAGTAGGGTCAGTTCACACATTTCTCCATCAATACCTGCTATGTCCAAAATGCAGGATGGCCAGGGTTTAGTGATGCCTGTCTTGGGTTTTGCTATTAGCTTTGTAGCAGTCTTCACCTTCCCATAGCATAGACAATATTGTTCTGGTGAAGACAGTAAGTATTAAGTCACTGCTTTCTTGTAGCATTTAATGCCTACAGATCAAAAAGTATTTAAATGAATTGAATAAATGAGTTTAATGAGTTTTGGGGTTTGGACTAGATAATCTCCAGAGGTCCCTTCCAACCCTGACCATTCTGTGATTCTGTGTTACTTTGCTTGTAAAGTTCCTCAGATAGTGTTTGGAGATACAAATCGCTGCCACCTGGGAGTTAATTCAGCCTCTGACCTTTTCAGCAGTTGGTCTTCTACTCCAGTTTGCTTGCTCCAGGCTGCCACGGCCACCCTCCTACCAGTGTCCCTTCCAACAGCTTGAACCACCTTGGAAACTGCAGGTTGGATGCTGTCTCTGCGGGCTCTGGAAAATGAAGGTTGGTTCAACTATCAACTCCTAAGTCATTCTCTGAAACTGCTGAAGCTATTTTGCTCAAAAGATTAAAGTAACTAGGTCGGCCACAAATGAAATGTGGAGTGGCTGAAAGCTGGAAAAGTTGTGGTCAACTGAAATGAGGCACTTGTGAGAAATATCAGTGATCTTGAATGTATAGTTGTAAAATATTTTTGTTATTGAAAAAATGTGTATATATATGTGTGTGTAAAAGAAATGTCTTGAAACAGAAGCTCTATCACAGTATTTTTTTATTTCAAAAACAATTATTTTAAATGCCAGGATTTTCTGTGAGCTGGAAATGCGCTGGGTTTTGGTGGGTGTCCTTCATACAGATTAAGTCAAGAGTTTTACAAGCT
Organism: Ibidorhyncha struthersii; assembly: GCA_013398815.1. Classification (NCBI taxonomy): domain Eukaryota; kingdom Metazoa; phylum Chordata; class Aves; order Charadriiformes; family Charadriidae; genus Ibidorhyncha; species Ibidorhyncha struthersii. The sequence continues at coordinate 355,596 of VZSZ01005772.1, forward strand.
TTTCTCAAAAGCTGAGCAGCAGCAAACTGCTGGCCAGTGTGGGTAAACATGCTTGGACCTGAATATCCACTTGTACTCTGAATGTACCCTAGTCTTTTTCATTAGAATACAGCCTTTAAACTCAGCTTAATGTGTTTTGCTTACAGAAGGGAGAAAATGTCCTATAAGGACTCCCGAGAAAGCAGACTGAGGTTCTCAGACTCCCTTAATGGTCAGCGCTGGATATTCCTGAAAAAAGGTCTAGATGATTTCAGAGATGGCTTTCCTTCTTCATCTGGTAATGTGATTGTGTATGGTAGAAAGCGGCCTGTCCCAATTACCCTTCAAAACTGCACACTGAAATCTTCGTCCACAGCTCTGCGAAAGAAGTGTGCCAAAACACAGGTCTGTCTTTCAAAGCTCAGCCCGCTGCAGCAAGCCAGGAGGGATTATGTTGCACGGATAGAGTGCTGTCTGAACCAGCATCCCTCAGTGCTCTACCCACGCTTGGAAAAAAGTAGCTGCCCAAAGGTAATGATTTTGTAATCCTGGTTAAATGCTGTTTCTTCAGAGAGTTAGAACAGGAAAGTAATGTAGCGTGCAACTACTATTGTAAATTTGAAAAAGCACAGCAACTTCTGTTTCTTTCACAAGGAAAACCAAGATAAATGATATTAATGTAACTTAGATTTAGATAAGTCCAAATTGTCAGCAAGTAATTTGTGGAACAGCCTTATAAATGGGCAAATGGAGAAATCTATTGCCTGCCATGACTGCCAACAGAAAATGCATTATCTGCGAAGCTATCACCAGACACTGGTACAAATGGACATTATAGAGCAGGCAGATAATCTAATCAGAATTGACAAGGTAGGAGTATGCCCAAGACAGCAGAGTATATCATTACATTTATTTCTCAGCCTGTTTACAGAATCATTCCTCTTCTCCCAGGCTCCGGTTCTTCAACTTTCTCTGCTTCATGCAAGCAAAAGCTAACAACAGGTCCTTGTCTCTTGTGCGGCTGGGAACTTGTGGAACGTGCTTGTTTGCATGCGCAGACAGAGAACAGTTACCAAATACAGTGGGGAAAATAAAGCTTTTTGTTCCTAGTGCCTCTCAAAAGGAGCAGGGGAGAGCTAGGAGACTTTTGGAAGGGACAGGCTTCATGCTACAGAAGATGAGGACCTATTCTAAGGCTTGGATGCATGAAGAGGATGGATGGGTTCACTGGGAGAAGACTTAAAATTCAGAAAAGGGACTTGGGTCTCTCTTCTGTGAGAAGAGAAAACAGCAGAGCTCTCCCTGATCCCAGGCTGATATTACTGGGGGAATGGGATCATGAAACAAGGGATTGTAGTGAAAGGAAGGGAAGTTAAAAGCAGCTGAAAGAAAATTTCCTATGTGGTACAGCAGATTGCCATAGAAGATGGCAGAGACCATAATTTCAGCATGATTTGTCTAGCAAGCAGACTGAGGTGCAATTAATGCTTTAGGGATTCTTGAGAAAGGTCTGTAAATTGAAGCTTCGGGACTGTGAACTGCCTTAACTGTTAGTAAACTTGAGGAGACTTGCATGTTGGGCACTCCTGCACACAGTGCCCAAGCAGACTTCCTCCAGTGAGGTTATTTTTGAACTCGGGCTGTCTTATTGCTTGGCTTGCAGATCTTGAGGGAGGATGCTGGTGTCCTGGATCCTGAAACGCTTCTGAAGAGCAAGGCTGGCTACAGTGCCTGTGAACAGGAAAACAAACCCCTTCAGGAGGTGCTATGTCACATGGAGGACACGCAAAGCAAAGTAACAGCTTCTAAGACACAAGTACAGTGAGTACAGGACAAGTGAAGACAGCAACACAAATGGCTCTGAATGCCCCCTCCTCTGTGATGAGATGAGTGGAAAAAGGAATTTAGGCACTTAGTTAAAATTTACATCAATCTGTCACGGGAGTAGTTTTCGTTAAAAGATAGGTTCCTCTGCCTTCCTCAATGATACTGGTAAATTAATTGCTATCCTGCCACCTACTCGGAGACCAGCCAGCATTAGTTCTGAGTGATACGAAAACATAAGGAGATGGCCTCGCTGGTGGTTAGTATTACAGGCTGAATTAGCGAAGGCAAAATAAGCAGTGTCACTTTATTTTTTTCTAAGCACTTTGAATAATGACAGAAAGGCACAGTGATGGGCACATACAGCTTCAAGCTTCAACTTTTTAGGGTTTTCTATTCTGAAGGTGGCAGGTTATTTCAAGCCTTGCATCCAAACCTTGGGTCTGTGCTGTTCAATCTAGCAGGTGCAGCCCTTCGTTCTCTTTGTGATGGTGTTCTTCACAACTGGTTCAAACTGCTCAAGCTATTCCTTGGAAAAGATGTGCCATATCTGGTGGTTAGTTGCAGTATGTGATCCAAAGTCATATGTGTAAGCACAGGGTCCAGCTTCAGGCTGTTATCTAATCCTGACTGTGTGGTTACGCTATCACTGCAGCTAATCAAAGGGTGATCCAGATTGTGTTGCATTAATACCTGCAGTGGCAAGGAGTCTCGAGACAAAAACCCATGTACGTGGCTTTCCAAGAAGAAGGCAGCAGGAAGAGAAAAGGAGGCCACGCTGACTGACATCGTTTCCCCTGAAGAATGTGTAAAGAGAGCAACCAAGCACTTCTGTGACTGGGTTATGTCTTTGGTAAGTAAACCAAAACTGCCACCACCTGCTCTCCTTGATGTTAGAAACCTAACTACTTCATTTAGGCTAAATTTCTTTGGACTTAAGAAGTAAAAATGCAGCTCTGGATGTGTGAATCTGAGAGTCAAAGTCAAAAAAAACCAAGATTTCTTGTTTGACTCTTAGCTTAGATGTCCTGCTGTGACTAATAGGGCTCAGCCCACTAAAATGTAAAGCAATAAATAAATATCATTATACTAAAATACTGCTATGTAAACTTGCTTCCGAAAGCTTTTCTTTTTTTCCAGGGACGTCATCCATGTCCAAATGACTATTAAGTGCCTCACCTTGGAGCAGTCCTCTTAAATCTGAAATTAATACACCAATTCATGTGTTGGTTCCAAACAGTCTTTGCATTTGCCTCATCACTGTGATGATGCTAATGCAAGCATACTTGTCGATCAGCTGAAGGCGTGATGCCGAGTTTAATAGTACTATAGATGTGATTGGGGGTGGGGAAATGTATGCAAGAAAACATTTAGTAATGAGATATTGCTTTCTTCCCCGTTCTGATGCTGTCCTGGGGATGTTGCTCCAGGGAGGAGGAAACTGCAATATTGATGAAGATACCCTCATGAGCTTGCTCAACACCAGCTGCGGAAGGGAGGCCACTGTTCCTTTACCTTTCCATGCTGTGAAATTCAACAATGTGGAAGCAGAGCAGCCAAAGAGCCAGGAGATTTCACCTCCCCGTTTAGCTGTCAGGAGTTCTCATCACCTAAGGAGGCTGCCCTGCCAGGTTAAGGTAAAAGAGCCCACACTGACATTTGCAAAAGTCTAATTGTTTTGGATGGTTTGTGGGGCAGGGTGCCCATTGGAGATGAGCAATGAGCCTGTTTTATTGAGGCAGCACTTGATATCTCTCTATAATTCTATTCTAAGGATCCAGAGTGCAGCTGAAAGAGGGAATATTCAGTAACGGTTACTTTTTACATGTAGCAGAGCAGTAAATCAGAAGAATGACACCCAAGAGTTATTTAGGGCTCAACCGTGCAGTCTTTTTGCTGGCCAAACTGCAGAGGATTCTCAGCGATTTTGCTGATTCCCAAAGCCAGTGAAATCAACAGGAAAAACATGGTTGAATACTGTGTGAGTTTTGGATTAGGTGAAAGACATCATGTCTGACCCATCTCAAGATGCAGTTCATTAGATGCTATCGTTGGAGCTTCAAGAAGTCCTCAGTCCCAAGTGTGTCTGTGGCACTGATGTAGGAGAGGAGCGGATCTGGTGGAGGCGTCAACAACTAGAAGAAGCTGAAGGATAGGGCAATGACCTTCCAGTCCATACACTTCTCATTACCTGCTTTTGTTGCTGTATTTTGATTTAATCACTGAATACATAATGAGTGGCCGTATAGGGTTGAAATCAAAACTGAAGGAGGATTCTAGGGAAAATATTTGCTGGAGGATATTAGGTAAGAGGTTGAAGTTGAGCCAGTTCTGGCTTAACTGAAGGTTTGCATTTCTCAATCCTTTAAGTAGGGTTTTTTCCAATTCGATTTTGAAGTAGAAAAACATCTCTTCAGCCTCTGATTCCCCAAGTATGAACCTCACAGACTTCCTTCCCAGGATGTCACAAAGACCAGTTTTAAAAAAAAGATAGTCTGATGACTTGAGGGTAGGGATTCCCAGAAGTAGCTTTTGATACTGTTTGACCCTGTGGGGGGAAAAAAAGGAAAGAGTTGCAAGTCAGGCATTCTCATCAGCCATCACCTTTATATTGTACAGTTGTAGGGTACAAGGTCACCCCTGGTAGACCCTTCAGAGGTGGTATTCAGGTTCTGGGAGGGTGTCTGTACTGCCTATGGCATGAGGGACAAATGCCAACATGATTAAAGAACACTGTGGCAATGTTTTTGCAGGTCCCTCCCCAAACAAAATCGGAGAAGATCAGATATGGAGCGTGGTATCTTGATCCCACAATGTGGAGAGAACAGAAAGCCAACAAACCATTAGAAGCTCTTCAGGCAGCAATCAACAGCCTGGGGAATGCAAAGAACGGGTCTGAAAAGGTACTGTGAATGTAAAAAGTGATATCTTTCTTTTGTGACACAGCTATGAAATGATTTTCTGACGGGAATGTCTCTGGGCGCTGTTTTGTCTCTGATGGCCACAAACAGATGTGGAACAGACCGTGTTATCCAAGCTGAGATAACTGTGGTTAAACAGGCTTATTCACTTGGATTACACAGTGGCTTCATGGCACCTTTATGTGGACAATAGCTCTAGAAGGCAAATAAGCACAAATCAAGATTTAGTTGAAGTAACTGTTGTAAATCAAGTTCCTTGAATACTTTTTGGTGTTGTATGTGGTCAAAATGCATTCATATGCAATTGGCAGCCCAGAAGGGTTTAGGGTGTTTTTATCTTGTTTTTGTTTCACTCTGGTACCTATTTTGACAAAGCTGCTGGGTTCAGCTGCGGTACAAGGTGTTGTTAGGAGGAGTTTGAAGAGCTGGCAGGTCTTCTGCCATTACTGGATTTACTTAGATGTAGGTTTAGTTTCCTTTTAATAAAAAAATCATCTACTCCATCTTCACGCCTATTATGCGGTAAAAGGGAAGATATTGTTCATGCTCTAGAGGGCAGCCCTTCCAAAGGCAAAACTGTGGAGTTGCATGTGACTAAAATCATGCCACATGCAAAGAGCTGGTGAGCTGAATGACCAATGTCACTCAAGTTTTATGATGAAACACTGTCCGTAAGACAAAGTATTAAGTTTTGCAGAGAGGATGCCGGGGAACAGCTGAGCTCAGAAGAACACAAAGGCCAAGTTTATGGTTTTATTAACAATGCCTAAAAATAAAGGCAAAGTTAACAGTTGAACAATAATCCACCTCATTTTGTCCAGCTCTTCCTGGGAACAGACTGCAGATTATTGAGGGTAGGTGTGCTTCCTTGGATAACGAATAACTCATCCTGCCTTCCTTACCAAAGATGGTGGCGGAAATGACTTTGTGTAGCACAGGACATCAGATTACAGGACCATAGGCTATAATTTGCTAAACACAACTTCAAGTTCATAAAGCAACCTCATTTCTTAGAAAAAAAAATCTGAACTAGTTAAAGCTGTTAGCAGTTGAAATATTTATTGATTGTTAAGTTTTTCATGACAGCTGGACAGATGCACACTGTGTGGTTTCTTTAGGCACATGGAATATAAAAATGAAATTGGAATGTTTTATTTTAATACACTGTGAAATTAATGCAGGAGATGGAAGTCACGCAGCTCCACAGCACACAGGCCTTTAAGGAATTCCTGGAAAGAAAGGGCTACAGAAAACCTCGGGTGAGTCGTAAGAATCCGTTGAGGGTTTTGTCGGTATTCCCATGTTGATGTTCTTGTGGGTATTGCTGGGTTGTCCCAAGGTCCTGGTTGTAAAACAGCCTGGATCAGGGACCTCCAGTTCTTCTATTTGTTGGAGCTTTTGGAAGGGAGGAACTGGTGTAATTGCAAATGGGGTTTCAGAAGGAGCTGGGGCTCAGTTCAGCGGAGGGGGCTTGAAAGTGGTGCTGGGATCCCCCTGTTCAGGCATAGTGTGAAGGACCAGTACCAAGTGCCATCCTGGGAGCAAGTGGACAGGAAATTTGATGTACACTTGGGACTCGCATAGCTTTGCAGCTTTTGTGGCTGACCTTCTTACGTGTCATCAATACGTGCAGAAGGCAGTGCTATGTGTTAACTGTGGGTACAAAGCAGATTTCAACCTCTGAATGCCCAAGAAGAGACTTCACTGAGTTTCATCTCCTATCGTAAGCAAGAGCTGCAACTGAGCCATATGTGCGCTGGATTTTTGACCCTTTCTCTTTGTATGTTTTTTTCTTCAATCACTCTTAAGTGTCATTTGAGGCTGTTAATCATGGTTATGTTTAATCTTTTGTTTCAGTTCCTTCTGGAAATGCTGACTGGGGGAAATGATAGTAGAGCTCCAGAGGAGACATCCAAAGCCTCCAAGAACGTATCTAAAAGAGATATGAAAAAACAAGAGAAGGTTCTTTGACAACCGTGAATTAATACAGATTTCTAATTTGTTTTAAAATGAATAGAAGCTAGTAGCTGAGCTGTTCCTAAAAGGCTATTCTTACAATAGAATAAACTTACAGGTACTTCTGAAATAGCAGAATAGTTGGAAGATTATATTTGGACTGTCCAATTTCAGGCGCAAACCACTTGGCTAGCTTAGCAGTGTTTGGGCTTGGCTAGAAGACATCGATGTCGTGTGCTGGCTTAGTCAAAGATTCTGGTCCACAAACTTACTCTCTAAGCATCCGCGTTCTGCTTACTGCTTTACAGAATATGAATAAGTAATCCCTAAATTCTCTAAGACGTAACTGGCTTCAATCTATATATCTACTGAAAACATGAAACCTTCCACCCAGGAGTGCACAAAACAGTACTATTCTGCAGAAAGATCCCACCGTGGACAAACCTTGCACTGACGAGAACAGACTTAATGTAGTGAGGGCACTAAAAATCGCAGCCTGTTATCTATTACTACACCAAAAATACCTCATAAAGACAGCTGAAGCCTTTACAGCGCAGGAACTGGGCTGTCCTATAGCCCTTTGGCCTATTTGTGAGTTAAACTGCAGCTTTGCCTGGTTGGTTATGGTCATAAGCTGCTTTCTTTGCTGAATTCCCTACTGTAAAACAATGTCTTTGAGCTCAAGGATTTGTTTTGCTCAGCTTCACTATGTGCTGTAGCTTCTGCTGCTAATTTAACTTTTTTGTCAAACTGGAAACAGGATTATGAGGATAGATCTCCATGCTTTAAAAAACTTGTTTAAAAAAAACCTAGCGAGAAATCCTTCTTTCACTCAACATTGCATAAGCAACAGAAGCGTATTTAGGCAAGGAGGACAGACCTGGGAAGAATTAACTGTGGAAAGAGTCTGTGAGGAGATAAAATAGAAATGTATTCCTACAAGCCTGCAACAAAATGAATTTAGCTTAAATGCACTAAGACAAACTATTGAAGAAACATGAAATACAGCTAAAGAACCTGTGAAGAAAAAGATGGAGCTGGGAGGAAAGTATTGCAAGCCCAAGCGGGAAGCCTTGTCCCACTGTAGTCACTTAGGACAAAACAGAGGAGTGCACACCAACATCTTATACTATCAACATCAGGACTCACCAAAAAATCACCCTTTGAAGTAGTGAGAGCACAGTCTGAGAAACAAGATCTTTCAAAGCAGGACGTGGCTTTGTCAGTACATCTAAGATAACCCCCAGCAAGCGGAATTTCTGTTGTCTGTCAGCACCTCTTGCCCTGGCTAGATGGTCCCAGACCCTCCCCAGTATGCTCTCAGAGATAAGCAGACCTCACTTGCTCCTATTTTACTGTCCTGGTCTTTCAGGTAAGGATTCAGAGCTTGATTTAACTTGCTGTGTTACGTTGAGGTATTTAAAATGGGGCTAACAATCCAGTACCAAGGGGTGGGCAGGGCTGTCAACGTAGGCTTCTCCCTCTCAGAAAAGACAGGGGGAAGGAGCCCTGAGTTGTTGTAAAGCTGAATAGCGCACAGGGAGCTTGCTGAACACTTTCTCTTGTTTCCCAGTGACTGTTTGCTTGGCCCAAGAGCATCTACGCAAGTACTTGTTCACAGCTCCTTGGAAAAGGGTTCATTGTCATGTAACATTAGAATATTTTTGTCTCGGGCCTCTTTATTCTTCTGGTTTTCAAAATTAGCATACACCCCGAGGATTGTTTTATACTTAGGACAGATGCCTCACATATGATTGACTAGCCCCTGACATACCTGTCTTAAAGGCACTTTTTTCAGTGGTGAGGTAAAAATCTGCTCTGTGGATTGCAGTTTCAAGAGTGATTTAGGCCGTGTTCAGGTTTTTAAACTCTGAACCTGCACTGACTCACAGGGCCTAGAAGCAGCTCAGCGATGCGGAGCCGATCCTAAAATCGAACCAGTCCAGCCTCAATCTGTCGTAGTTTCTGTAAGTGCATTATAATATTTCTATCCCAATATTTCAGGAGGCTTTGTATGTAAGTATAAGCTGTTACTTAGGGAGAGCTTCGTAGTTAACTGCGAAGGAGGAAAGAACATGGTTACAGACTTGGCTTTTTCTTATGGGTTCTTATTGAAGTGGAATATAACAAAGAGACTGCTGCAGAAAAAAAAGTTTATTTCATGTTTCACTAACAAAGCTGCAATTATGGGAATAAGGCTTTTGCTGTTTTATTATTCCAATTATGTGTGAAGCCAGATAAGGACTTTTTGGAACGGCTAAAAGTTTTACAATCAACTGCTAACAACAGTGAGAAACATACCCGCCATCCCAAATGTAATGCTGGACACCCAATGCACTCATATACATCATGTCTCTGGGCAATACAAGGTGTAATGCATTTAAATGTGAGGCGCAATACAGAATCAGCTCCTTCATTTGTTGAGTTTCCCGTATGAAGAAACAAAGACTACGGGTGAAAAAAGGAATGAATCCCTAACTAGGGTCCTGCTCTAGCAATTGACTCACCTTCCTAATTTCTTGAAGCCTAATGAGAAAAAAGAAAATAAATTTGAGCCAACTTGGGCTTTTTTCTTTTTAATCAGTTGAACTGGGAGCAAAATTGGAAGAATGAACCAATATCCGCAAGTAAGCATGGAAAGTAAAATACCAAACGTGTCCTAGAAGAGTTTACTATTCCTGGCACAGCAGAGGTCCTGGCAACTTTGCAAAACATTTCAGGGTAGAGGTATGTTTTGATCTTTTCTAAATGTATGTGTGAACTAGAAGCTTGCAGTTGTCAAAGTGCTAGAAGGGTCTAGAATACCCGGTTGTAAAGTAACTTTGGAATCCGAGTTCTGTCTCGTTCTTGCTTTCTCTCAAATATGATGGTACAACAGCCTTCTAGTAATGGCACAAATTCTGCTAATGTAATCAAAGGGTCTCGTATAAAGGTTGTGCAGAGGTTTGCTTTAGATTTCTTGGGGAGGGAAGTACACGGACATTCCTGCTGATGTCCGTGGCAGCCTTGATCAGATAAAGACGGATGGAAGACAGACAACAAGACAGGTACCCCAGTGTTGTAAATGGCTGTCCCTTGACTTCAAGGGACCTACTGATTTACATCTACTGAGGATCTGGTCTATATGGTGATAATGTCTGAGATGTCTAACAATGGCATTGCAGATATGTGCTGGGGATATGAGAACAGAGTCTATGACAATCAGCGGCTGCTCTTGGCAGGTGGAACAAGTCTGATGGTGAAAAGGGTATGAAGAGGCAAGTCAGCGTTACTCTGGGAGCTGATATCTTGGACACTGTTGTCTGGGTACTATGGTGCTATACGTGTATTTTTGTTAGGAACACTGACTGCGATGAAGCATTAGTAGAGCAGTGGCTTGAGCTAATCGGCGTAGCAGGATGCTGGCGTCAGAACTGCTTGAACGTTTTTCGTCTCCCCGTGGTAGAGGAATGGGAAGGTAGTGGTATAGCACTTATCCCTGTTGTAGGTATAGCATGTTTCAGGTTCATCGCAGGAGGTGCTCTGCTGGGCAGGGTATATCTCGCCACCCACCTCAACTTCTACGGGATCGCATTTTTTGCAGCTAGAAGAGATAGAGAGTAGAAAGTGTTACGAGTTGTGATGAAAAGATACCCCTGGTAAAATTGGAATCTTTGTTGCTGACTGGCAAATGCAGCTAGAACAGTACTCTGGCCTTTCTAGGTTTTACATAGGAACTCCCATCCAAATGCTTTTAGTGTTGTCAAACTGCGATTGGCAAGCCTGGTCCCTAAAAGAGAGGGTTAAACAGGTGATGCGTAACTTGCTGATATTTTTAGACCTTTGAGATGAACAGGGGTCAGAACGGGGGTCCCTCTAAATGTGAGACCTTTTTATGTCAATCACAGAGATAAAAATTTCTTGGCTTGCAACAGAATATGAAAGCTTGGTTCCGTGGGGGGAAACTTTCCTCTGTGACCCTGCCTCACCTACTCTACTGGCCTTCAAGCACGTTTTTGAGCTGCTGTGGGCAATGTTGCAGGGGAGGTTAAGTGTTAGGAAATGAACTTAGTACATAAAATTACTTACAGTTCAGTCATGCGGTAGACAAAAGTGGTTCTGAGTGGGGACATGGGGTCAGAGATGTTCTCTCGAGCCTTCAGGGGGACTCTGCAAAGGAAGGAAGAGAATTGCTCTCAGGAAAGCTGCTTATTAAACAGGGGACTACTCCGCTGTGAACAATTCTCAACTCTCATCTTGTTCTTCAGGTTATTTTCATTCCAGCCCTTCTCCATAGCAAAGCTCAGGAACAGCAGACATTGCCCATTCTGTGCCCCCAAAGGCAACAACCCTCCCGGAGAGTAAGGCAGCAGTTTCTGAAAGTGCGATTTTCAAGGTGACAATTCTGATAATTATATTTTTTTTAAAAAAAAACTCTGAGCTGGCAGATGCCTGAGAGACTTGCAGGATATTGACAGAGGTGTTTAATTAGTGTTTCTCCTGTTGTGAACTCTGCCAGAACTCCTGCAGCTCTGAGCCTGAACTTGGTCCATGTTTCCGAGAGAGACACGTACTTCTGTAAGGTTTGTGTCAATAAAGAGGCCCAAATCCTGCTCTTGAACTGAGATCTGCCTCATAGGATTAGCCTTTTCTGATAGTTTAGGCATTAACTATAATGCTATAGTTAATAAACTATAATGTTACAGTTAATGAACTATAACAGCCCATAAAATAGCAGGCTTGCCATCAGATTGGTAACGGAGTCCAGTGTCATGGGCCCAATTTGGTTTCAGATTAGATCAACTGTAGAAATGTTACACTCAACTTCCCCAGCCTATTTTGTAAAGTTACTCCTGAACTGCTTAAAACATGGAGATGCTTTTTGTATCTGAAGGGACAAACACCAGATAGCTTCATGTGAACTAAAAAAACTTGAAGCACAATGAAATATGCCAGAAATATCATAGAAAGCAGCCCATGGGGAAAAACAGTTCAACTGATCAATTCCAGGACACGGGAGGCAAAGCAAAGAAAAGGGAGTGCCTATAACACTTTATCTCCTGTTCACCACCTCCATGCAACAGTCTGCCACTTACAAGATGCGTATGTTTCTCTCCAGGATTTCTTCACCAGGATTTTCTTTGGAGGGGACGAACCTTGAGGTCACTGTTACACACTGACACTTGTTATTGACCAGCACATACTCCTCGTCGCTGGAGTCCCGTGGATAACCTGCAAGCACAGGATATACAATCTCAGGGTCATGAAGAAAAAACATTGTAAACCTGCTCTAGCAGAAAGCCAGGTGATGAGAATGCCAGAAATACACCCTCATGGCATCTGGATTGATAAAACTCCAGGTTTCAACAGGTAAAAAAAAGTCTCTTGGCTAAGATAAGCTCAGCTGCCTTCCCTGCTCAGTCTATAGCATGCTTCTGTAGGTGGAGGTGGTGGGAATGGGAAGGATAAAACATTGAGCCTGGACACTGTGTTGCTGGAGAGAGGGGCAAACGTGCAAGGGTTTCTCATGAAATGGGAATCAAGTCCCCTTGCAAGCTTTGAGCTGTACCTGTCAGCTGAAGTGCTGTTTTTACCCTAAAGGGGGGGGTTACCCAATTTGTCTATCACGCACCAGGACTATTCTAGCAGTCCAAATCCTAGTTAGGATCTGGCCTCTAAATAAATGTCTCTGACCTTGCCAATGTGGCAGATGTGTCAGTTATCCTTGAGTGGTATGTTGTCCTTCAGGTCCCTGAGGGAACAGATGCCAAAAAGCATTACAGGACCCAGCAGGAAGGTAGCCTGGTGACCTGGCACTGAAAGGTAAGTGGACTTTACAACGGCTGTGGTTTGCAGGGAAAACTCCAGTCCTGACTTTCTGGTCTTCTGTTTACACTGGAGTTGAGTTTTGCAGCTGAGGACCTTAGTCAAATAGAGAAGAACCAGCTTGCCTGTGTCTCCTGTACTTCTTGCTTGCTATTCAATGTGAAACTCAGTCAAAACAGGGTGAAACATCCCATCTGTCACCCACAGGCTTTTGAATGTTCCTGGTGGCATGCAACGCCTACTTACAGTGCAAGTAGGTGGATTTGAAATAGCTTGGCTTTTGCTAGTCGGTTTTCCCCAACCCAGAACCTCTGGTCTCTTCACCCGTAACAACCCAGCCTTGCTTTAATACGCACACGCAGTCAGACCTTTCTGAAGTGGTTGTTTTTACATCTCTGTATTTCTAAATGCTGCTAAAATCAAGTTCATGGCCATCGCTTTGCAGCATCAGTCTTCCTACAGCACCTTCGGCTTGCTTAGAAGTACCAAACCCAGTGATTTTTGTAAGATGGAGATAATTAATACTGGGCTCAGAGGGATGTCAGTCTGGGGACTTGCTTACTTGGCTTGTCCCTTTGTTTAACCATGGAGAGAAAGAAGAAACAGGCTGAAAATGTCTATGCCCATGTTTATGGAGTATGTCAAAGTCACTTTGACTTTAAAACTTTGGTCCTAACAGCTGGATTTCTTTGAGTTATCAAAGCATGGATCAGAAAGGAAGTGAACACGTTGCATAAACTCCTGTCGGTTTTATTTCCTTGTCCAGAGCTGCTGGACTTCATGAACAGACCCTGTTACTATAGGGTGAAGGGGACAGTGCTCAAAGCCTGTGGGAGCAATAGCAAAGCTGGGATCCAGGAGCAGCACACGGAGTCTGAGTTGTACTGTAAGTTTTCTGATTGTTAGCTGCTATTGGTAGCAGCTTAAATGCCACATAAAGCTGTCTGCAAGACTAAACAAGGACAGTAGTGATTGGCAGAGCCCCCCAACTATCTGCTCCATACAATGTAATGAAAATAGCATTCCAGGTTTTCTACTTAAGGCTTTTTAGATCTTCCTTCCTGCCCCTACGATATGCTGGTCTCATCTGCTTCCATTCCACTGGGTTATTTTCTGAGATCCCTGCAAGCCCCATAACTGTGAAAAAACGCACCAAAATTATGTAAAATGATGCCTTGGAGTGACCGTACAATTCGCCTGCTGGTTACAAACGCTGTTTCTGCGACAACTAGCAGCAGAATACCTTTTGAAAAGGGTTCACTGCCGAGTTTCTCAATCGGGAAGGAAATTACTTTGCTCCCTTGCTTTGGGCAGTGGAGCAAGCTGCTACAGGCACGTAGGAGACGTTGGCCTTTATACTGCTCTCATGGTTTTCTTTACCCCTCTACAGCATGTTCTGCTACAGCGTGTGCCCACTGAGCCCCAGCTTTTAGCGCTTCTCTGTATAGCACCCAGCACAACTGGCCAGCCGTAGAAATGCCCCTGCAAAATGTGCCCATAGAGCGTCAGTCCAGTCATGTCTCCAATCGCAGTGTGTGCCCCGCCAAGGCACAAATACATTATCACATCTGTCACACGGGCATGGTCATTACTTGGAGTTTAATGGTGCTTGTCTCTCTATACCCCTTACTCCAATCTCTCTTGCTCTGCATGCTTCCTCTCTGCCAACTCATCATTCAACGTGGAAGTTTCCCTCTGAAGCAGAAGCTTAGTAGAAAAGCCTCTTGAGTCTCTGCCTCCTTGAGTCTTGCCCTTTATTTTTTCTTATAGAAAGTCTCTGGCTTCTTGTCCTTCACAAGCCGCTTCCTCGGATGTCTGTCACTGTATTCTATGTAATGTTGTGTATAATTCTTTGTAAGCCCTTTATCCAAAGCCGATGTTTGAGTCAGATCTTATTGGCTTCAGGATTTGTCCCAAAACCTTTGGGAGCAGGCTTTAATTCATCTTATAAAATTATATTAATAGGCTCTTTTATGAATATGCAGAGGGTTTTTAACTGTACTCTAAAAATATTGTCCTGATTTAATTCCTTGTGTAATACTCTTGGCTTCAATAACCATAAAAGTTACAGGAGGTACTCGATATATTTTTTTTAAGTAAAATTACAAAGCTGCAAAAAAGATAGTTTTATCAGCAGTATTTCCATGTATCACCCGGTCAAGTCCCTTTGGGGAGAGGGTACTTAAATAAAAATTTTCTTAATGCCCTTCTAAATGTTTGCCGGTTGGATTTACTGGTGCATGATTTAGTGCAATATGGTGTTCTCTCCCTCCTCAACAGTCAGATTATTTTGACAAAATTTCTTATCTTTCAATATTGGGTTGTCTCAATACACTGTAAAACCCAACAAAACTCAGCTGCAGCAAACGCATTCCAAAAATATCTGTTCAAACTCTGCAGGTGCAAGTGGCTACTTTAATAAAGTAGGAAGAGGCTCAGCTCAAAAACACATATAATTTCAACATCAGTAGTAAAAACGGCGCTCTCTTAGGTGCATGTAACTCAGATTTGTTTTACCCTCTAAGCTGCTTGTGCGTGTATCTGTATCTTAAGCCATGTGCATGAATGGGGAAAACCAGACTGGGCTCTGTAAAAATACTGATACAGTATTCTTCTGATTTTGTTTTCTGTCTTTTCAGCTCATGGATTATACAGCTGGTCACTTTTACTAGCAAGCTGTACTTTACAAGGACCTGCCGCCTTAGGCGATAAGATGCCCTTTCCTGGGAGTTGGAGGAAACACAGGGATGCTGCTGGGATGGTTATCCTTCAGCATGGATTTAATTCTGCGGGCCAGATCCACCATGTGAATGAGGATGACTTTAGACTGTCGTACAGAGATCTGGCATTAGTACAGTCAGTACCCGTTACCTGTGAACCACACCGAGGAGTGTGCTGGCATGACAGTCTGAACTCAGTCTAAATCAAGAGTCTCCAAGAAATTCAGTGGAGTTACATGACAAACTACAGTTTAATCAGAAGTAAGTTGGCTGTAGCCATACAACAGGATTACCAGGAAGACTTTAGAACCCTTTAAATCCAGCAGGGAAGAGTCTTGCAAGCTTCCTAGCACTGCAGAAAAGCAAGCATGCATGTTTGTAGCTTGTTGCTTCAGAAACCTGATCAAAAATGGCTAATCATTAGGTCTTAAATCTGCAGCTAGTCATAGCTCTTTTTAGCCTCAGGGCAGCAGTTAAAACTACACAGCTCTGTGGTGCAGAAAGACACTGAGGTGTCCAGGCACCACTGAGGCACGGCTGCTTGAGCAGGCTTTGAGGTTGGATTGTTTTGACTGTTAGCGTAATTAATGGCTGATTACACAACCCGTCACTGATATCTTAAGCAGTTTTCCATGCTCTTCATTTCTCACCTACCTGCCACAAGGACGAACCCCAAGGAGATGGCCGAGGCCACGCACAGCAACAAAGAGCTCTTCATCTTGCCTTCCCTTCTTTTGAAGAACACGAGTGGAGAGCCTGTGCCTGCCTATA
This sequence comes from Ibidorhyncha struthersii, assembly GCA_013398815.1. Taxonomy (NCBI): domain Eukaryota; kingdom Metazoa; phylum Chordata; class Aves; order Charadriiformes; family Charadriidae; genus Ibidorhyncha; species Ibidorhyncha struthersii. The sequence continues at coordinate 371,572 of VZSZ01005772.1, forward strand.
AGGGCGTGTGCAAATGATACAGCTCTTAGTTTCCTAAAATAAATGGCCCAGCCGGCTAGCACTGACACTGTGGAAAATGCGGCCGGGGACTGAAACCAGGCATGCTTAATGCACAGAGACCGCTGGCTTTCAAAGATGCAGGGGGGGCAGGGGGGTTGTGCTATTACTGTGCGTTTTTGTACTGTTCATCACCAACAAGCAATGAAGCTGCTGAATGCAAGGGAGTGCAAAACCACCCTCATCCTTAGGGGACATCTTACTGCCAGGGCCAGCGGCACTGTCCCACCTGGGGGCGAGGAGTGTGAGGGAAGAAAATGTCCAGATAGGCAAAGGGTCACAGCTCTGGCTCCAACTTCTGAGAAATTGGACTTAGAGATCGCTTGGCTCATATTTAAAAAAAAAAAAAAAAAAAAAAGGCACTTCAGGCTCCAAGATCGGAATCCTGTTTGCACCAGATAGTCTGCAAACTTATCTTAAGGGCTCGACCTGCCCCCAAAGAGCTTGCAGTCAAAGCAGAGAAGATGGGAGAGGGGAGGGCTAAAAGAGGTGTAAAGCAACAGCAGGTCTGTGGCAAAGCTGAGCTCTTCCTCCAGCCCTGCCGGCCACATTGGGGAGTTCCTTTCCTTATTGAATGGAAAAGGGGCTCCGTGGGATTTGTGGTGTGTGAAAGGGTCAGTGTCAGTTACCAGGCAAACTCCCTCAGGTATTGGGCAAGCAGACTTTTCCTGAAGGAGGGGAGTACTGGAGAGGACCTGGGCTTTTTTTTTTTTGTCCCAGATTTGGGATCACTTGTGTAACTCCGAGAAACAAATGTGGCAGTGTAACCTGCAACGGCCAGAGCTGTCTCCGTAGCATGTGTATGCGTCTTGCACAGGAAAGGCCACTTCTTAATTGAAGCCGAGCTGTAATAGCATTTTTTAGCAAGTGTCCAAACACCTACATCAGGGGACAAAAGGGGAGGCAGAGCAAAGCATGATGCTGGCAGGTGCGTTCTTAGCCAGGGCTATTGCATCACTGTATCCCAAATTTCTGCTGCCTTTTTTCAATTAACATGAGCAGCAGGTGGTAAGTCTCCCTGCGTTCTCCAGCTTCTCGGGCAGCAGAGCAGCAGCCCTGTGATCAGACACAGGCTTTTCATGCAGCCCGTGCCCCTCTTGGGTCCCCGGGGCTGGTTGCTCTTGCTGACTTCTCAAGAAGCTGAAGCCATCAGGCAACAGCGCCAGGCATCCCGGTCCCTGAAAGAGCCACCTGTCACCTTACAGGCCGTCTTCCCTTTCTGCAGACCTTTCCGCCTGGGTCCCTAACCCTAGAGATGATCAAAGACCCCAAAAATCTGTGTCCTGAGCTTTTTCTCCTAGTGCAAACATCTCATGCAGCAGTTGCATGATGCAACGAGCTGTTGTGTTGCATCAGCAGCACTCGTGCATGAGGTTTCTCCTCGGAGGTGGTGGGAGATGATGGGTGCAAGCCCAGCTCCTAGCAGAGAGTCAGGTTATACTATAATTTTTATTTACAAACCCTGTTTTCTCACTAGGGCCCCATCTTTAGGAGGGCAAAATTTGGTTTTGTTTGCTTTTACCCTCCCCAGAAAGTATTGGCAAGAATTTGATGTGGAGCTCTCTTCTGAAGCAGCAGCAAGATGTTCCCTATGCCCCAGCTTTTGCAGAAGGTTAAAAATAAAGCTGGCTAACCATGGGGTGGTAGGGGTGTTGATCTAAAGGGCTATTTGTTTCAGTCACCTTTTTTGTAACAAAATAGGGAATTTTTTAGATATATTCCGGGGGGGATGCAGGCAACAGAATAAAGCACATGCAAAAGAGGCCGATTCTGGTCTCTTTTGCAAAACTGCACTGATAAAAATACAGCATTGGTAAAATCCCAGCAGAGGCATGTGTGAGTATTTTCAAATTCAAAGGGAGAGACAGAGCAGAAGGATGTTTTGTGTGATTCTGTTGATTTCGGTGGTTTTCCCTGACTGCCGGTGCTCAGCATATCTGAATTTCGGTTGCTAAATCTACATGTCTGCATGCAGTCCCTTTGGTCTGTACGTGGTGCTGCGAGAGTTATTTTTAGTCCCATGCAGCCACCTGCATGTCTCTGAGGATTTCTATCTCGAATGCTAACTCTTTAGGGGAAGATTTGGTTTATGGACTGCTAGTTTTATGGACTAGCCCCTTTTTACTGTGTGACATGTTGAATTACCAGAAAATTATCCGGGGAAGCAGGCGGTAAGGAACTGGGGCAGTTTGGCAAGGGGCTGGCAAACCATCACCCCAGGCTTAAATTCTGGGCTGAGTGGGGAGTAAGACTCCTGACCTCACCACGAGGCAGAGGCTAGCAGAGGAATAATGGAGAATTCGAAAAGAAATGGGGCCCAGCCTTGTAGACTCGGTCTCCTTGCGCTTATCCTGTGCCTCCAGTTGGCCCTGGACATGCTGAGCTGGGATTTTCTGGGTAAGAAGTTGGGCAGGTGCCTGGATGAAGGGAGGGAAGAGAGTTGTGTCATTTTTGTGCGTCCTTGCTACGCTGGGTGAGAAGTGGAGAAGAGGACAGCTGTACCGGGGCATGGGGTGTCTCCAGATAACAAACCATCTGCTAGCAGTCTGTCCTACAGCTTGCTTTTCTCCTCATTTCTCACTCAGAAGCAGAAAAAGTGGTGGATTAAATCAGACCTGCAGCGGTCACTGATTATTGTATAGGTAGCGGTGATTCCAGCGATGCTTACAGCAAACTGCTGTGGTTCGGCTTCAGTAGTTCCTGATAACTGGATGAACTGACTCACATTGGAGGTCATTTCCAGGTTCACCAGAAGTGGATGACGTTTTCAACGAGTCCTGGAAGAGGTTCAAATGTCTGTGGATGCTATTGCTTTCCTGCTCTTAGAAATTAACATTGGATTAAGAGACATGTCAACTCCATTTAAATCACTGCGAGTCCAAGTGGAAGTGGGTCTGGTTTTAAGGCTCTTAATTCTGAAAGGACAGACTTAAAAAGAAAATAGTAAAATAACGAGGGCGTTATATTGTGAGGGCAGTTGGATGGAAACCGTCAGGGTCAGGGACACGTGGAAGGCCTGAGTTTCTGTAAGTCATGCTAGCAAAAGTATGTGAATTTTAACCACACAGAAATTGGCTGCAAACTCCTCTGGATGGACTTCACACAAAAGCAGTAGGATTAAGCAGAAAGATTTCAAAGCCTGATCTGCAGAGATGGCTGTATTTTAGTATAAAGTGAGGATTTCCACCGAGGTGTGGCTAACAAATTGAAAGAATGCTATGTCTCGCTGACCAAACCCAATTTCTGCTTGTTGCTCTCTCATACAGGCCTGTATCCAGGGGAGGTGATACCTGAAAACTGGCACGGACAGGTTTGGAAAGTGTTTTACTCTGAAGCAAAACAAATCTTTGGTGCAAGAGCAAATACGGAAAATTTTGACCCAGAGGTGACTATCTGGAGAGGCTGTGTGTGTCAAAAAAAAAAAAAAAAANGAAAAGAAAAGCTCACAAGTGAGACTGCTCTGCCATCGGATCTACGAGAATCCAAATCAATCACCAAGAAGTGAGTAGAGTTGTGCGCCCCAGCTCTGGTTCAGTTAAATTGAATATTTGCTTGACATGCCTTTTTCCACAAGAAGGTGGGACAGGAGTATTTATAAATAAAACTGCACCTGTTCTGTGGTGACAAAAAGACACCTGTGCTTGTTCTACACAGAACTCCTCTTGCTGGGACTGGTGGTTGCTTAATTTATCAGGCTTTGGGTTTCTGAGCTCGGAGCCAAGGAGCAGCGGAGGGGAAGCGGGAGCAGCCCGGTGCTGCAGTCTGCCTTCGCCTTGAGGCCCCAAAGCTGAGCCACAGCCCCCGCGGACGGGCGGGCTCCAGCCGGGAGATATCCGTGTCCCTGTAAAGATGACATTTGGTGGAGGAAAAGACTCAGAGTTAACGTACGTACTGCAGATATGTCCAGGGAGGTTTTCAAATACTCCTTTTTCTTTCTGAAACTTTGGTCTGGTTGTAGGGAACCAAGTAATGAGAAGTTTCGGTTAAAAGGGGACAGATGTCAGGTGCGCTTTCTACCTTCATTTTTCCCTCTCGTGCTAAGATTACTATACAGATGGCATTTGTATGTGCTTGGGCTCAAAAAAATCCCTAAAAGGCGGGGGGGGGAGGGGGGAAGGTACTCGTCTCTTTCTATGTCACACTATCCGTTGCTGACACCTGCCATGGTGGAAATCAATCCTGTCCGCCCTTCCTTAAGGGTCGGCATTGCTCCATCAGAAATGGAATAGGCGAAATAAGGGAAATAAGGGAATAGGAGAAAGAAGGGAACACGAGACGGAAACTCGCTCGTGCTCCCGCCCTGCAGCGATTTCGCCCGCAAACCATTCGCT
>VZSZ01005772.1:382566-402681 GCA_013398815.1 Ibidorhyncha struthersii
CGTCTGCCGGGCCGCCCCGGCCTGAGGGAGCGGTGTGGAGGCAGCCCGCCATGGGGAGAACCCCACGGAGCGCCCTGCGGCTCCTGGAAAATGGGGTGTTGTCCACAAAACTGCCCCCGCGAGCCGGCGGGAAGGAGGTGTCATGGTGGCCTGGGAGCTCCTCTGAGGGCAGGGGGAGGTGTGTGTGAGGTGGCCAGAGAAGGGACAGTGTGTGTGTTGCGTTGGTGAGCAGTGCTGACCCACATGCTCCAGCGCTACAGAGGCGTCTCTGGTTTTGGGAGCCTTAGGGAAGAGTTTGTCTGGAATCTGACCAGCTGTCCTCGATTTGGGATGTAGCCAGGGTGGGAATTGCTTGCTTGGGCTTCCTCGTAACGAGGGTGCAGGGCATGGCGGCGCGTTTTGTGGCAAATAGTGTTCTGCTCCCTAATGTTCTTCGTAATGTTCCTGTGGTGTGTTTGGGTAAGCTGGAGTACTGGTAAGTAGTTGTTGCGTGTGCTTTAAAACCAAACAAAACTTATGCCTATGGGTGCTTATAGAGCAGAAATTCCCTTTTCCATCCATCTTGAAAATAGCCACTATAGCTTCATCTTCTGGGCTTGGGCCAGGGTGTGGGTGACGGAGCTGTTTGCCTTTGCTTTGTCTCCTTCGGCCCCTGTCCCAGGTGAGCATTCGCTCACCCATAAGCTTCAAGAAGGGGGGGGGAAAAAGAGGAGGAAAAAAAAAAGAGACCCACCCCAAAACAATCAGCTAATGTACTTTATTTAAGCCATTACTCAGCAGAGCTGTAACCAGTGAGGTAAGAAGTCAGTTTGTGTAATGCCAAGAACAGATGAAATGACCTGCCTTTGTTTTGAGCCCTGTGAAGGGCTGTCTCTGGCTGAAAACTTTTGTCCACAGTCCAAACTCCCTTGCTCATGTGTCGTCGTTTAAACTGGTAGCTTCCTGTCAAAACCTTCATTTTTGCGTTATTTTTATTCCCTAATCAGGAAATCTTCACCCACTGTAGTCCTGTGATGTGTGTGCGAGGGACTGAGCTATCTCTGATGGAAAAGAAGCCTTTAAGAAACATATTTAATCTCAGCCAATGTGCTTTTACTGTTCAAACTTTGTTGTAAGAAGGCTTCTGTGTAGATGTGGTGAAACTGAGGCATTGAGATAAGCACGTTTGTTCACAAGGAGTTAGTGTAAAAACTCACTGGTTGAGCAGTGCTTTATCCCTCTGCCTTACTCTGTAGTGGCTATTCAGGTGAGCTTTGTGAAAAAGCCATATAAAATGTATATTAAAGTTCCCTTATTCTTTTCAGTCTCAGAGGTAATAGCTGCCTGTGCAATACCATATGTCAAAGCCCACTCACTGAGTGACATGTGAAGTGGCAGCAGTGTCTGAAGGGAACAGGAATCTTAATCTATTTCCACGGTGTCTTGGACTCTGTTTCTCCTGGGGTAAACTCTGTCTGTAAATAATTTTTTTCAAAATCCCTGGTTTGTTTGGGTTTGGTGGTTGTTTTTTGTGTGTTTGTTTGTTTTCCTCAGTTCTCATATCTGAAAAAGTGGCTTTCGTTTGTCCAGCACTAAGCAGCAGGAGCAGTGGATTCTGCTGCAGAGTTTTCCTTGTTCCCTGGCTGCGTTGGGATTGTTGTGAAAGCATTGGGTAGAACTTCACTCTGGCGTGGAAAGGATGTTGTGTGTTTAGCTGCTGAACTTAATCCTGGCTACCTGTAGAGCATGTGGCTTTGCAGGTGTCATTACTTCTTGCATCTCCCCTAAATGGCTGTTACTCTGCGCAGCATTGAGGTGTGGCGGTGTTGATCGGGGTCCGGGTTATAAAGGTTGTCAACTGTGTGTTGGTATTGTGGGGGACACCCACTGGTGGCCTGTGGAGCTCTGTGCACAGGCTCTTCTCAACTATCACACATCTAGGTTGCCATAACCTATAACAGCTCAGCATTGACTATCCTTTATCTGCTTCTCCTCGTTCTGCAATAGTACCTGAAGTGATTGTTCATGTCTGCTTCCCTCAATTCTTCAGTGCTGAAGTTATTTTTAGAGTTAAGATAAACTGAGGGGTGTCAGGAAGGTTATTTTTGCATCTTGTGAGTGTATTTAAAAAAAAAAAAGTGATATATTCTGTGAATACTAATCCCTCTCTATGTAGCTGTAAATGGAAAGCAGCAATTTCAGTGAAGGGTGTTCCCTGCTGGATCATGAGTTCTTCCCTTCTGTGCCTGAAGGCTGTCCTTTCCATGAGTAGTAATGAAAATAATTACTCTGCATTGACATGTGTTATAGTGGAGGTAGTGACCAATATACCAAAAAGTCAATATTTCAGCATATTTTCGAGTTTTATTTGAAGTTGTCTCCCCCCAGTCCGTTATCATGGGATCATTAAACCATTCTCCTGAGAGAGGTTGGGTGCAGCAGCTTAATTTTATATTTGAAAATCTGGAAAAGCGTGTTTGCCGCTTGTGATCTAATTTCAGCCTTCGTAGCTGCACGTTAGGGTTTTCCTGGGGAGCGGTGGCTTGAGGTGATCCTGCTTCCAGCTGTGGAAGTCAACCCCAGGGTTATTTGCAGCCAGGTGGGGGCATGGTGTGCTGGTGTGCCCGGAGCAGTGGAGTAAGCCCTGTGGCGCTGGGCACCTGAAGCCCAGCGATGAACATAAATGAAGAATATGTGGTAACAAACAGTGAAATCCTAAGATTGGGTCTCTATTACAACTTCGTTTTGTCTACAGATCTTCTCTTGGACATATTTTTTTTTCCCTCGAACTAATCTTTTTCCTTCTTATCCAAGTTTTCTTGTTGACACGGTAAGAGAGATGAGATGATTCTAAATGTCAGGTGAAGGCGAGAGTTGTTAAGGGAAGGAGACTGCAAAAGCTTTTTGCGCCAGCAGCCCCTGCTTTTTTGATATAGATGACTCCAGACAGACAGAAGATGATTTATGTAAACATGCTGAGCTGCAGTAAATCCTTAGAATATTTTTGAAATACAGTAAAAGCCACTTGATTATGCTGTCTTAAAAAACAATCAATCAAACTGCCTGAACAAAGCAAACCAAAAAACTCTTCTTCCTTGTAAAACTAAGACAAATCAGAGATTACCCCCTTGCTCCCACTGAAAGCCTACCAGATATCATGATACTTACAGTAGACTTTTCTTTCCCCTTTTTTAATTGTACCCTTAATTATTGGAGTTATTTGAATCCTTAAATAATATCTCCATATTTCACAGTAGATAGCCAAAAAAAAGTTTGCCGGTTAGTCCAGGAACTAAGAAACTGTCACTAGTTTTCGGGTTGTTAAACTTCCTTTTGCCCACTTAGAGTTTTTAGAGTGCAGGGTTCAAAGTGCCACTGTTACTTGAGGTAATATACATATCTGTGCTGCCAGAAGAGTCGGAAACAGACTTTGCGATGTAGATGCTTTGTTACTGATTTTTATCTTTTCAGATGATGTTCCACATAAGAGATTGCCTGGAGTGAGGCTGCTGGAAGAGTGTGAGCATGTGCTTTGTGGAATAGCAGCTCTGTTGGCTCTAGAACTGGGCATAGTCCCGATGGCGCTGTTCTAATCATCACAACTGGTACAGCTGTTGAGAGGACGAACGGGTAGCTGGATGACATGTTGAAGCAGAGTTGAAGCAGAAGTGAAAGAAAGAGAGGGCATGAGAGCAAAAGTCATGTTCATAAGTTTGCTGGTAAGAGCTTTTCACATGTTGAGCAAGAGCACAGGCGCAAAAATGGGAAGACGGGGATTGTTTCACTTGGAAACGTGGGAGCTGCTTTACTGGACCAGACTGCCAGGCTGGCTAATCTGATCCAGCAGCCTCAAACAGGCTACAGGCTTTAAGAAAACTTGACAGAACCTGCTCGTGATTCATGCTTGTCTTAAACTTTGATATAAAGGCTTGTATTTCTTCATAATTCTTACCCATGGAGTTACCTCTGGCATTGTAGTCTCACTCAGACACACCGAGCAGCTTTTTTAGAGCTCAGCAGTGCATCTGAGCTGTTGCCATCGGACAGTTTCCTTCGGCAGTGGTTCCCTTTTGTATAGTATTGGTGGCTTTTTTATGGTTCTGTGGTCTCCTGCGATTTTAAATAACCAGCAGCAGCGCAGTCATCTGGAGCAATAATCTCATCTGCCAACTTTGCCATTTGGCTCTATGGCTGCTTTGCAATCCCTGCACAGTGATCGGGGAAAGTTTTCTCCTCACGGCTGAAGCTCGGCTTGCTTGCAGGCTGGGCTTGCTGGCACTAGAAGGAAAACTCCACCCAAAGGTGCCCCATGGAGTCCGAAAGGTTGTTTGGGATTTTGTTTCTGTTTTATTGCTCAGGTTGTTCTATCTTTTTCACCTTTTGAAACTAAAAATACTTTCCAGTACAGCTGAGCTTTCAAATGTTAGTGGCTGATGTGGCACTTGGCTTTCAGATGGTTAGTCTTAAATTTCCAACACAGTCCATTTCTATTTCTTTTATCTTACATTTTTGCAAAAATCCGCCTTATTACGTAATGCAGCCAAAGCCTCTATCAGCTTTTGCCAAAGTGTGACTAATTAGGAGTGTTTTGTAAGACCAGTCAAGGCTGTCGAACTCGTTTGAGATGGAGAAAGTGATTCTGCGTTAATAACCTTCTCTTCCCTTATACCTACCCTTGGATTTCTTTTGTCCTTTGACTACTCATTGGACGCTGAATGGGGCTTTATCGCTTGGCCTTGAGTTGCATGGTCGTTTCATCAAAGGCTTCATGAAAATAGAAATATTTGGTACCTTTCTTTTGTTTCTTTATAAGATGCTGTGTTGCTTTATCACTTTGAGGCACAGGATGGGGGTAGTGGAGGGTTTGTCTTGTGTTTTTCCAGTGGTGATAAAAGGCTCGTGGGTCACTAATTCACAGGATAGTTCCTGTTTGGGATTTTGGGGCGATTTTTTCTGGTTTGTTTTTGTTTTCTTTTCCTCAGTAGAGTTTTTATTTTCCCATAGTACTGTAGCTGACATATGGACATTATCTGCCTTCCTTATGGTTTTGCTACTTGTCTTAGCTTACCCTCAAAGCTGTATTGGGAAGGCAAGTTGTTTATTTTTATACTGTAGGTGTAAACTGAGCCATGGACTGGAACCTGGAGATTACAGTCTACTCTGAACAGTTGAGGAGTTCTTAGGTCTTCAAACACCCATATCAAAACTCGGCAAGAAAAAACAAATCAGCTTGAAAAATAATTTCTGGATTCGTCATTGTTTTAAAAATAAATCAAGTACAACTTAACAGTTCCTAAGCATGTGCATATTTCATATCTTTTTTGTATTTTAGAGGAGTAAAAGGTACAGTTTTACAGAGGTGAAGTAGCTCAGTTTCTTTTAAGGTGGCCGTCGTTCAAAATCTGTATATTGTGTCCAAAGCTTTGTTTTGGGCAAAGCATAATAATAAACTGAAATTAATCAAAGCTGAAAAACATGTTTCTAGTAATTTAAGTATCCCTATGGCATATTTGCAGCAGAAACATTGTATCGAGGAGCCTGAAAATGCAACTGAGCTGGAAAGGGCAGACTGGCTTTTTTTATTTCTTCACATTAAGAAGCAGCAAATGGCATAAAAGAAAACCAGTTGAGCAGTTACTTAACTTTTTAACGAACCTCCACTGTGGTCCTGGTATGTGGGTCACTTGCCGGTGCTGAATTCAGTTGTGTTGTGAAATGGGAGCTGCAGAGTTACACCTAATCTCGTTTGTATTTCTAATTCTTTCAAAACAAAAAAATTAAACTGCTCATTAGATATGTTGGATAATAGCTTGCACAACAGCTTATGGTACTTTGTTGATTCTCAAGGGTTTATTTTGATTATTTGCTGTTTGTTTAGACGCTTTCAAAAGGATAGCAAGAGTGAAGTGACCGGCTGTTCTCCAGGAGCTGTTGGTATATGGTGACTTTCACTGGCTTTGAGTGATGCAATGTTTATGCTAAAACTAGAGGTTTTCATTGGTGAAAGGATGTATAAATATCATATGAGTTAAAATGCTGTCAGCACGGCTTATAAATCCCATTCTTTCTTAGGGAGAAGGAACAATAGTAACTGTTGTCATTTGTGAAATAATTCTCCTTTGCCCCACTGTGATAATATGCTGCATGGCTCTTTGTTTGTTTTAGTCTAATGGGGGGGGGAAGAGTTGCTGAGTCAAAATGTTATGCACCAAGAAGGAAGTTTTCACTGAACATAACTGCTTCCTCTAGCCTGTTAGAAGTAACAGCTCTTAACCCTTTTTTTTCCAGTTTTATGAGGTTTTTATATAATGGGTGCTTTTTTTTCTTTCTTGAAAAAGCTATATACCTTGGCATGCTGAATTCCATCTCAAGTGATCAGTTGCTGTATTTCATGTCCCTACGAAATAGACATGCATCCTTTAGGGTGTTTATTTAGGGAAGAACAAGTATGGAGAATAATTAAGGTCCTGTGCATTAATGATTCATATGTTCCCATCAACACATTTTTTTGGTGAACGGTCAGCCTTCTCTGAATTTACGTGGTGGGGGACTAGGCATCCACGTCAGATAGATGCTGTCCACAAATATACTGGAGCCACACAGGAATAAAGTGAGATAAGCTAAGGGAATAAGAAGGGTGTCTGTTGACCTCTTGTCCCCTAGAGGAGGGGCTGCGTGGCTGGGGACACAGAGGAGATGGAGCTGGCTGGGAAGGGACAGAGCAACGCAGTGCTGTCATATCATTCTTGAGAGATCAAAAGCCTATTTCTCTGCCTGCTGAGAGGTAATACTTCTTCATCAGCCTCACCTTTAGCAGTACTGATTTTCAGATGAGGTTTTTGCTATACCTGTCTGTGGTGTTCTCCTTCATTGTTCTTCCGTGCGCACGTGCCCTCAGAAAAGAGCTTCGTCCTCGATCACTGAAGTGCTTAGAGCCAGATCTTTTTTTCCTCATTGATTCCCCGGGAGGGTAAATCCGTCCTAACTATTATTTTTCTTTTTGCATATGGGAAATTTTAGCTCAAGGGTGCACTCTGAGAAGATCGCACAGCGAATAAAGCATAAATCACAACTTGTACACCTACTGTGAAAACAAAGATACTTATTTAATTGGTGTAGTGACATCCAGGCACGTGAAAGGAATACAAATGTGTCTTTGTATTCCTCGCGCTGCTAGTCTGCGCTCCTTTGTAGTGTGGGGGCGACCGACGAGCCATCCGCGTGGTGCGTTGTGCTTGCTCACAAATTGCCTGGCACAGCCTGATGAGGAGGTGCTGCGGATGATGGGAGCCTAATTGCCATCCCTGCATCAGCAGCGTCTCGGGAGCATCCTGGGAACTGCTCGCCCGGCGCTCGGAGCAGCTGGTCACATGAGCCTGAATTTTCAGTTCAGTTCATTAGTCAGCCATTTTGGTCGACACCCTGCTTACTGCGCACAACCAATCCTGTCGGCACTCGCTGCCCTGGCTTCTCCGGGAAGAAAGGGGACTGGCAGTTTGATTTCAGCAGACCTGGATATCTGTCTCTGCGCTCTTCCTTTGGTTTTTTGCTTGGGTAATCATCACAGGAAACCGTTCTTTTTCCTTCTGCTTTTTTTTCTTTTTATATTTTTTAATTTTACTTTTTTTTTTCCCCTTACCTCCTGTTTTTGATGCGGAAGCCAGGTTTTCTGTGGTCGCTTAGGATCAATAGCCTCTAGCATAGCTGAAGACGACGACGGTTGGTGGAAAGGAGGGGTGAAGAGAGGAGCGTGAAGGAGCAGCGCTTTTACCTTGCTTTATATATGAAAAGGCCAGAGCGGTCTGTGCGATCCTGAGCATATCTGCCCTTTAATAGCAAGGTATTTCTTATTTTCTTCTTCAGAAAGCTTTTCTTTTTAGTTCTTATTTTTTTTCCCCCCCGTTGTTGTTGTACCAGCTGAGTCATCATGTCTGCTCTGACGCCTCAAAGCGACATGCCAACCCCCACCACAGACAAGATCACTCAGGCTGCCATGGAGACCATCTATCTTTGCAAATTCCGAGTGTCGATGGATGGAGAATGGCTCTGCTTGCGTGAGCTGGACGACATCTCGCTGACACCCGACCCAGAGCCTACCCACGAAGGTACGGTCCGGTTCCCTGCCTTGGCATCCTTGCAGCCCTCGCATTGTTCCAACCGCTGCACGAGTTGGGAGGGGGTATCTCCAGGACAAGATGCTCTTGTCCTGCCTTCAGAACCTGGACACGTATTAGAAAGCCAAATTGGTGATTCAGATTGCCCTTAGAATTTGCTGCATCTTTTGTAATCCGCCCCTTTGAGACAGATTTGTACTTCATTGTTATCTTTTTTAAGATGTATCTGGAAAGATCAGGTTTGTATGTCTTGGGAAGATAGCACAATGTGTGCTCAGTGATACGTTTAATCATGATTCTACTCTTCAAACGGGGCTTATAGCTTTGTTAGTCAGCTGTCAGCTGTTATAAATGGAGCACACTGGCAAAACATGGATGTGTGTCTGTGTACGGTCAGCGGGTAGTTTTTGGGAAGCCCCAAGTGATTAGGCAGTTATGCCTATTGTCAGGTGCTAATAGCATCACAAGTCTTCCAGCTCACTTCTGTTGAGCCTGCTGTTGTTTATAATGGCTTGGAAGCCTGAAAAGTGGAGGTGGAACACATCTTGCTTTCTTCTTGAAAAAGGATTTGTGATCTGGGTTGGTGATGTTTTATACGCAGTTTAATACTGCGTCACGTAAAATGAGGATCGAATTCTTTGTGAGTACAAAAACCACAAGAGGACATCCACACATGGCTCCACCAATAAGAAAAGCGGAGAGAAAGGAGACATCATGAATTTCTGCAGGAATTTGGCACAGTGGCCAGTGCCCCCATGGTCACCAACATTGCCAGGTTCTGAGTGCCCCCGGGTGGATGCCGAGCATCTCTTGGGCTTACAGCGAGGGGGCTCTGTCTTTTTGCGCCTGACCCTTTTCCAGTAACTACTGAAGTGCAGTTCCACCAAGTAGTCTTGCCTGACCCGTTTGCTGGCTTGTCAAGTCAGTAATGTCTTGCTGGATGAGGCGACTGAACTTGTGGTGACGATTTGAGCTTGAAAATGAATTCACAGGTGATAATTTATTTTCCATTTGACAGCTACTTTCAGTGGTAGCAGCCTTTGGGTTTGGATTTGCTTGCCAAATACTTAGTCACCCAGTGGGATAGTACAGTGACAGAGGTTTCAAAAGCAGAGACTACTGCTCCCTCTGAAGCATGTCCCAGGGTTTGGGAGAGGTGCTGCAGGCTCAGGAAAGCAGAACCAGAGTGGTGAGTAGAGGGTGAGCCAAGAATGCAGTAATTCAGCAATCTTCCAATTTCCGTGTTCTTGTCTGTGGCTCATGCCTGTTCAGACCTTGCTCGGTCTTAATCATGTGGTTTTGGATTCTTCAGTGCTTAGTTTTTTTTAACAGTATGTTCTAGCGTAGGTGGTTTGATTTTAGTACATTTTCTCCATCTCTTTCTCTCATAAATACTAACTTCTCTTTTGACTTGTCATGTTGTAGTCAGTAAATGACCTTCTAAGCAATCTAGGACTGTTCTCATCGCACAGCCCAGAAAACCTTTCAGTCACACTGTGAGTCAGTTCGTTAGATCTGTATTTAGATTGCGCTCTTGCCTGCCTACGTCAACAATTCAGACACTAATACTAGACTAACCTTTCCCCAAAACTAGGAAAATAATTGTTTTTAAAGCTCTTGAAAGTACCAGAAAGAGTTAGGAAACAGTATTTGCTCATTTCATTGCGGTATTATTTAATTCATGTGTCAAAAATGGATAAAAAAGAGAACTGTATCATAACAACCTTTATGGAGATGCTTATAAATTCATAAATTAAGGTTGCTTGTAGGGAGGCAGAAAGAATGGTTGTTTGGCGGGGGGTGGAATTTGGACACAAGTCCTATTTTTAACAGAGAGATAAGGTCAGGAAAAAGTGTTGATAATGGAAAAGCTGACACAGCTTTATCCCTAGTGTTCGAGCTGCTGCTACTGCATCAGCACTGCTGCTGTGCCTCAGGGGATCGAGGGGGCAGGATGACGATGCTTGCGGGCACCAAGTGCTCCTCTGAGGGGAAAAGCAGGAGATCCAGGAGCTGAGGCTGGTGTGTCTTGTAATATCCCCATAAAACTGATGTAGAAAGGTACGGATTATGAAGAAGAAGAAAAGAAAAAAAGGCTCTGGAGGTCTGCCAAGGAAGGTTGCGTTTTTTTTCCTTACTGAACAAGACATGAAAAATAATCTATTGCAGTAGCAAATCGCCAGCTTTCTGGAAATAAGGATCGGAAGCCTCCACTTGCTGTCCCTCGGCTCTTGCTGCTTTTGCGGAGTTTTTTGCCTCTGGCCTCTCTTCACTCTGTGATCTGCTGTGGCCCCAGCCCACCAGAAGCCTTCCTGCCTTCCTCCCTATGGGTGTGTCGTGCTAAGGATAAACAGAAGCTGTTCTCCTAGCCTGGCATCGTAGGTGCCTGCATCCATCCTTGCATCCCAGAACTGCCAGCCAGCCCACGGTGTCATAGTGAGCAGAGGAGGGGAGTGGTTCTGGGCAGCGAGGAAGTAAGAAGAGAAGACACGGGGTCCAGAAGAGCAGGCAGAATGGGGAAGGTTTAAAATGCAGTGGGAAAATAAGATTTTTAGTCTTGAGAATTTTGACTGCCGTACCCTTCTGCTGGGCTGCTCTTGTGTTAAATTGTATGTGAGACCAGTGGTCCCTAGCTTCTCCTCTTCTGGGTTCCCAGGTTCTTCATCTGAGTTGTCTTACAGGCCTTACGCTTTCAAGCTTTGCTTTGTAAGATGGGCTATGGTGTGAGCTTCCACTTTGCAGGTTTTGAAGGTGCCTTTTTTTCCTTGTAGCTATACCAAAGGTTAAGGCAAAGAAAGTAACATCTCTGAGAAAACTGAATTGCGCTAATCAAGAAGCTGGAGTACTTTTTTTTTATTATTATTTCCAATGAAAGTAGTTTGCTAATACTGCTTATTGTTTCGCTTTTTTGTTGATTTTTTTTTTTGAAGCGGATTGCTTGAGAGGGATAGTTTAAACATACAGGAGGAGGCTAATGTAAGTGATTCTTACCTGCTCTGGTTTGACACCCCTCACCAGAACACTGTGTTTTAATTCCAGTGAGGGAGCAGTGTCAGAAGAAGAGTTTTAATGGTGCCGAATCTTAGAATTGGGATGTTTCGGGGAGCTAGAGGCAGGTTGCTGTGCTTTCTGATGGTGCTCCAAAGGCTCCCAAGCAGAGAGGCAGAAACTGCAGATGGTGCTTATTATTCCTGAGGCCAGACCTGCTGTCAGCCCTCTCCTTGGGAGTCTGTTTGCCGGAGCTGTCTCCAGAATAATCCCACTTGAGGCCATTTTTGTGACAAGAGCTGGAGGGACAGGGAGGGAGCTGGTAGTGTAAGGGCATAGCAGAAATCACGGCCTTACTCACTGATGTTTCAAAACAATAGGCATCCTCCTGTGCAGATGATGTTTTCTAGTAGAATCAAGCCAAATTCTGCTACTTTTTAAGCCAAAGGCAACATGCTTTGGGAAGTAGATTCTGATCTGAGATGAAACAGTGTAAATTTGGAGTAATTCCATTCCTGCCACACAGTTGGAGTTTCTGAGTGTAAATGTGAGCAAAACTTAAATTTAATGGCATTTAAGAGTAGCACGTAGCAGAAGGGTAGGTGCATTAGTGTAGTTACGGAGTCTCTTAGACTGTATATATTCAGCATAGCATATAACATTTAACAATAAAAGCAATTATTTTTCAACTGTTTGGAACAATTCTGTGTGTATAAAAAGATCTGGTTTTGCTGTATACTGCAAGTCTGCTTGGCTTAGAAAATGAGATCTTTTTTTAAAAACAAACAGTGGTTCTTAATTAGGTAATCAGAACTTGACTGTGCTATGCAGGCATGGCAACATGAAATGTGACACTAGTGGCCATTTAGCTCTTGTTTGTTTGCAATATGCATAATGATCATTGAGGCATCTTTAGGGACTGGGGTGTGAAATACATCTTGGTTGGATTTCTGTTGCGCGTTCAAGAGTGCGTGTGTATATGGGGTCGAACACTGATCTCAACTTTTGGGAGAAGTTAGGAAATGCAAAATGACCTTTCACGATTTTACTGCATGCTAAATTGCTACTTTGAATAATTATGGGAAGCTTCACGTTAGAGCAGGTGGAAATTTTAATCCTCATGGGATCAGCTTATAACTGAGAACAGAAGGAGTACACGTGATAGCTGTATGATCTGAATTTACTTATAGCTGTCAATAATTACAGGTTGTTTTTTTCAAATCCTGTGCTGTTTGCACTAAAATGGGGAATTGGGAATGGGGAATTGCGTGGGAAACACGCAAAGGTGAAATTGTCTTTTCCACGGTATAATTTTTGGTAGCTAAGGTCAGATTTCTTTCTTCTTCTTTTTTGACCAGTAATTTAAAAGTTTTAGTTTCAGACACATGCTTGCGTAAATTGCTCCGAGTAGAAGTTGTACAGCTCTTGGGAAAAGCAAATGCTCCTCTCAATGCTGAAACACCTCTTCCCCATTCATCTATTGCACTGTTTATTGAATCATCCATCCGATTCTACCTTTTGTCTCCATTTTCTGTTCAAATATTTTTCTGTGTTTCTTTCCACACTTCAGAATGGTTTGAGGAAGCAGCATGATCTTATTCATTATATTTTCATTTTGCACACTGGCAGCCTTTTGGAACTTAAGTTTGTGTGGAGGGGGTGAGAATTTCCTTATTTTTGGTGAGGGAGCTACACAGCCATGCGTTGAGAGGGGAGCGGTGGGACGTGAGGGCTCATCTGCCCTACTGGGCTGCGCTGCTGGGGGAACGTGGTCCTTATAAAGCCCCATCGGTCTGCAGAGAACAATGCACATCTAGGAGGAAGCCCTGGTAACTCTTGCTTTGGTTTAGTTCTTCTCTAGCACTCTGGGATAGGAAAAGCAAATGTTTGGGTGAGGTGCAGGTGCTCCATGGATTGTGCCTTTCCCATTACAAACCAAATCTGCTGTAAAGGCTGTACTGAGAGTAGCAGGGACCTTCCATGTGTTGAAAGAAACTACATGAGATTGCTCTCTTCTTAGAAGAGTACCTCTTAAAATATGCAGGGTGGCAGAAACCCCTAAATAGGTGAAAAGTTTGAAGGAGCTGGAGACCAGGTTTAATAGAACAAATGTGAAGTCTGTAATATGAAAGGTAAATGAATTACAGTGTGTTAATGGTCATAAATCTTTTCAGTAGCAGTTATGTAATCCAGACAGCACATACTGAAAAGTAACATAATAAAGATGGTCATCTCCCCAGGGACGCAGAGATGTCCTGCTTACTCTGTTTACGCTGAATCCCATCACGAGCTGGGAAGAAAGGGAAATGACAGAGAGAGGGTGGAAGCTTGACCCTGGACCAAAAGGGAGGGCAGATTAAGTGTTACAAAGCTCCTCGGGACAATCTGAACAAGATGCCAGCCCTCCAGTTGGTACGAAGCAATTCAGACAAGGAGAGGGAGCGAGTGCCCTATAAGGTTCGGGTGAGACCTACATCGGGGCTACTCTATTTTTTT
Organism: Ibidorhyncha struthersii; assembly: GCA_013398815.1. Classification (NCBI taxonomy): domain Eukaryota; kingdom Metazoa; phylum Chordata; class Aves; order Charadriiformes; family Charadriidae; genus Ibidorhyncha; species Ibidorhyncha struthersii. The sequence continues at coordinate 396,144 of VZSZ01005772.1, forward strand.
CTAAACTTTTGTAAATATTTTCAATGCTGCAATTAATTAAATAGAATCAAGAGTTGTTTTCTTTGCTCTTTTCAGCTTGTTCAGTCTAAGTGAAGTCAGATCTGGGAAACGTGGGGCAGCTTTATTTCCCTCAGAGATAATGAATCAAAAGCGTTGCACAGAAACCTCTTAGGTGTCAACCGAGATGGGGAATTGAAAGATGGGGGGNACAGTAGGTTTGGGGGTTGTTTTTTTAATTTGTGCAAACTATTGAGTGCCAAAATAAAATGAGAAATTGCCCATAGCAGTTACTCAAGTATTTCCCTCTGGAAAGAGGCTGGTTGTGGAGAAAAGTTCCATATAGCTCCCCACAGCTGCAACATAGAGAAATGCCTTATGGTCATCATGTGGAGACAGGAATAAAACTTAGGGTGGGATTACACCATTAATGTATGTGATGTACATTTGCTCTTTACTTGTCCCATGTGTGTAATGGAGAGTGGGCTTGCCATACCTGAGTCCCCTGTATATTTTTTTTTCTTCCTTTTTATCTCCTCCCAGTTCGCTGCAGATATGTGACTTTGCCTTTTTTTTTTTTTTTCAGTACGAGCCTTAACTTATGTCAAAATGTCCCTGGCGTGGGAAAAATGGTGGTGTCGGTCTGTGACCCTGACGCTGCCAAGTGAGGAGGAATAGCATGTGTTAAAACAAGAGTGATGACAACGGCCTTTTATAAAAATAATAAATCTTGTACTAGTTTTACACTAAAAATATCGTGGTTGATTGTCACAATGAAATCACAAGCTGTTGGTGCTGTAATGGGAGGTAAAGCAGTTCTGGGCAGTTGAGTGCTGGATAAGGATGCATTAATTGGGAGAACAAAGAAGGTAGGTGTGGGGATTGAGTCGATGTGTGTGGTGTGTCAGAGGAAGTAAATAAAACTGCAGGAAGCGATACTGCCAAGGTTGGTAGCGTCAGCAAAGTGCAGCTGTAGGCAACAGGGGGAGTGGGGGCTCCCCGACGCAGCAGCAGTACTGAAGCACTCGGTGTTCCCCTGCATCTTGGCGCAGCGGTACCTGCGTGGGAGAACGTGTGTTGAGCATATTTTGTGTCCATTTTTCATCCTTCCTGGTTTGAAAATGGCTTTCCCAGGCAGAAGTTGCAGGGTGAAGTGAATGGACCTATTTTTTCTTCTTTATGCAAGGGTTCGCTCTCCATACATACATATTTAGAGATGGGATTTTTAGGGAGTGGGTTTTTAAAAATGTTTTCTCTTAAGCTACTTTGTAAGTTTGTAAGTCCAGGCTGCAGGCTGGCTGGTCGCTTCCTCAGTTTTTGGGTTACAATGTGTTTGAACACAATGCTGAAGCTCCCTTTGCTGGTCCCTTTTCTTTGTTGACACTTCAGGATCCACCTGTTTTGCAAATCTAATCTTAAATAGTTCATTACATACCGCTGATATTAGCAGCATCTACTTAATTTTCATTTTTGACCACTTCAGTTATTTCTTACTAAATGTATTGTTTATCATTTCTAAGGTGACAAATATAAGATAACGCAATTTCAATAAATATAATAATGGGACTACATATTTCTGTTTCATGATAACAGCAGGTCGAGGGAGGTCATCCTCCCCCTCTACTCTGCCCTGGTGAGGCCGCATCTGGAATACTGCGTCCAGTTCTGGGCTCCCCAGTTCAAGAAGGACAGGGATCTGCTGGAGAGGGTCCAGCAAAGGGCTACAAAGATGATTAGGGGATTGGAACATCTTTCATGTGAGGAGAGGCTGAGGGATTTGGGTCTCTTTAGTCTGGAGAAAAGAAGATTGAGGGGGGATCTTGTTAATGCTTTCAAATACTTGAAGGGAGGATGCCAGGGGGATGGGAGCAGTCTTTTTTCAGTGGTGCCCATTGATAGGACGAGGGGTAATGGGCACAAACTTGAACATAGGAAGTTCCATCTTAACATGAGGAGGAACTTCTTTACTTTGAGGGTGGTGGAGCACTGGAACAGGCTGCCCAGAGAGGTTGTGGAGTCTCCCACTCTGGAGACATTCAAAACCCGCCTGGACGCCGTCCTGTGCAACCTGCTGTAGGTGACCCTGCTCTGGCGGGGGGGTTGGACTAGATGATCTCCAGAGGTCCCTTCCAACCCGGACTATTCTGTGATTCTGTGATTCTGTGAAAAGTAGTATTTGTCTGTACTATGAAGGAGAATGTGCTAGCCTTAAAGAAAAAAAAATGATGGGAATGCAATTTTTTAAGCATATTCAGTATTTCTCAGTAAACTCTTCTAATGTTCCCTCGTGTTGTGGGATGTTTTGGCCCAAAAAAGAACACAAGTGGTTAAAGCAGCAGACTGAATGTTAAAATCAGACAAATAATCCTATAATTAACCTTCTAAAGAGCACATTTCTTCCATTAGCATCCTTCTCTAGAACACGGGCAGTACTTCTTAGGGCATAGTGAGGCATAACTGTCAGGGAAGCTCGTAGTTGGGGTTACACGGGTGAACACTCTAGAATTTCACTTAGGGTTAGACTTGAAAGTGCCTTGGAGCACGTGTGAGAAGTGCTGCCGTAATTCAGGGCAGTCGGACACAGGTGGAGCAATGGTCTTGTCTTTCCTTTCTGGAGGAAAAAGAAAGAGTTCCTGGAGCGCTTTGAATATTGGGGCTTAGATAAAAGCAAGATGTTGAGTAAAAAAGGGGGATCGGGAAGAAGCCACCCTTGTTGCTTGGCATTTTTGTTCACGGTTTGGTTTGACTGGGTTCACCTGGTCATCATCCCAATTTGTGCCTTGCTTATTCGGTCCTGACTAACTCGTCAGCACTTTTCTAGGTCTTATTTTAAATGTGTCAGTTGTTTTTTCCGTGTTTCTCAGAACTTTTTTCAGGCATGCCAAATGACCAGGCGGGAGCAGAGGGGCTTTAGCAGTAGTGCCTTGACTGAGTGCACTCCAGTTGTCTTCCCTGGTACTGCCGTTCAGCTCCTGATGTGTTTAGGGTTTATCTCTAGTCCTGTTGTGGGCAAGCTTTAAAAAATAACCCCTTTCCTGATCAGCACACAGACCATGTGGACCCAGGCCTTTTTAGGGTTTTGTTTGTTTATAACTCTTCAACGGAGTTAATGTTTTCTGTAAGCATCTGTACAAAACCTAAGAGGTTTGTGCTGAGCTTTTCATAGCAGCCAAAGCAGCATAACTGACATTGCACTGCTGCGGAGGACTTTCTGTATCAGGCTCAGTTCTCACTTCCCAAAATTGGTGCTGGTGGGGTTTTATCGGTTATTTTACTGATTTTTCAGCTTCTCCTTACGCATCATTTGCTAAGAACTTCTGTAAATAAAAAAAACAACACCTCAAACCCAACGAAAACCAAACCCCAACCCCCCCTAACAACCAAATCTTGACCCATTTAGTCTGCCTTTGGAGGAACTTGATTCTCATATTGTACTTGGAAACTATAAAAAGGGTGTGTGGATTCATTGGTTTGTTCTGTGAGTCTTTCGTTACACAAGAAAAAATGCCATCACTGTCTGACATGTTTGGAGCATTCCCCCCTCCTAGTTGCACTCACATGGTATTTAGCAATAAAAGTAAAGAGGATGTAGACAGAGAAGGGGTGTCCTGGAAAGCTGTCGTGTGTTGGGGAACTGGCGGTTCGCCTGCTAGGCTTACTGCGAATGGTGGGAGCCTACTTGTAGGTGGCATCCCCTGCGGGCCAAGATGCTGTGTTTGAGGTGACAATGTTCATGCACATTATTTCTTAATGAACGCTTTCTGTATTGGCAGTTTGAGGGGAATACGTAGGGTTTGGTGCAGCTCCGGACTATGGAAATTCTCAGTGTTTAGTAAAGGGCACGTATTCGGCGCTTGTTCAGGTTGATTTAAAATATCACAGGGATATTTCTGCTGTAGAGTTAGGAACTTCTGCTGGTTTCTGCTCATGAGACACCTGTTCAAAAACCCCATAACAGGAATAGGATGCCGTTTTTATCCTGTCCTGCCCACAGTGTGAGAAGCCGCAATCTTGACTTCCCCTTCGTGCACTCAGCTTTTGCATGTAGTGTGTGTTCTCGGCACTGTAGCGTGGCAGCTCACTGCTTACCAGCGTTGCCCTTGGACTTGAACTTTGTCACCACAGTTTTGGGGGCTGCCAGGTGGTGTAGGAGCATCGTATTGCAGCGTACAGCTGGATGGGAGTCGGAGAGGTACGGTGGTAGTTTAGAATATTCGTAACGTTTTTTTCTCCGAACCCTCCTTCAAGCTAATAACGTCAATCATTAAAAAAACAAACAAACCCAAAAGAAAAGAAAACTAAAGAACCCCAAAACTAAACAATGAAGAACTCTTTTCTGTTTAATAGCAGCATGAAATAATTTTTATGCTGGTACATTCTCCAAGGGTCTATTTTTTGAAAGCTTTCACTTGCATGGGAAAGCATATCCGCTGGCAATATCCCTTATTGCTGCATGGGTTGCTCCAAATTTCGATGTAACTATTAGGTATTGCATATGTCTGTGAGAAATACCAAACCAAAAATTAATATGAGCAAATTCAGGAAGATAAAATTCGGAGGGAAAGTTTTCCTTTGTTTTCTTACTGTATGTAATCATTCACTTTTCTTTAACTGCCACCTCTTTTTAAGTATTCTTATTGGCGGGAACAAAGTCATAACACAGAGAAGCCACTTCGTGTACCTTAGTATCCCTGCTCAGTAAGATGGTTTGTATTAATTTTTTTTAACTGTTAGCAAAAGATAAAATGGTAAACCATATTTGATGTTGGATTTGGAAGACTTTGTGGTTGGCAGTAAGAGTGTCTAAACTGGCACTGCTCCAGGCCAGCTGAAGTCCCTGAGGCTGGAAGGGGTTTCTTGCCCCAGTGCTAAACTGGGTAAACCATCCCAAACCAAACCCTGGGCTGCTGCTGGGCTGCCACTTGCAATCAAACCAGTTGAGAACATTACCGCTGTGTCAGCGAAGCAGAGGAGAGAGGAACGTCGAAAAAACCTTGTTGTTGAAATAACGGGTGGGATTTTCATGATGGATATTAGTGGTAATAAGTACTCCAGTTCCTTTGTAAAGAACTTGCTTGTGTGTTTATTCCAGTGGGATATTCAATTCCATAATACTAATCTTCCTGAGAATCTAGTTGGAATGAGGTAATCGTTTTATGGAGACTTAAAAGTCTCGGTCATCCTGTTTTCTGAACTCGGTACACACCAGTTGCAGGCTTTAATATTTTTCCATAATAATAAAAAGTATTCAGTTTCTCTTATATGTACCATGATAAGGAGCATGGACATTAGCAAGTTGCAGATCTCTGCAATGTATTTAATTATTTATTTTTTGTGTGTGTGCGCGCCTTATTTTCCTTCTACTGGTGTTCAGTGGGAATTCCAGACAAGTGAGAAAATCTGTACAATGTAAAAGAAGAAATGAAATGTCCACAAGCCGCAGTAAGATGCATGAAGAAACGAATGAAAATATGAAAGTAAGTGCTCACTAAATGTGTGCTTTTGCCACTAAATCCGTACAAATCTCACGGTGCCTCAGCGCCAACTTAGATTCGTGCAATTCTTGGAAGCATTTCTTGCTAGAAAGAGAATAGGATTATTTTCTGTAGGGATATAATAGAAGAAAATACTTGCGACTCCACTGGACATTTGTTTGTAAGCCTTACATGAATCACTTGCTTAAGGGTTAAAAAAAACCCACCCCAAACCAAAAAGCCTTAATCCTTTCCAGTGTAGTGCGTAGCAATTGTCCAGGTAGAGCCGGTGCAGCCGTGGGCGGTTTCCTGCACCGCTCTGTGAAACGTAGCCCAGAAGTGGTGTGAGGTGGGGTACTGGACTGCTGGGACTGTCCTGACCTAACACAGGTAAGCGATTTCCTATGCTGATTTATAAAAAAATAATAAAAATCAAAGCGATGAGAAAGCAAAACATGTTCTTCTGTGTATAAGCCTCCCTACCTGTTGTTAACAGCTGCCATAGTAGGTTGGAAATACTGGGAGTTTTTTGGATATGGAGCTGACCAGGGAAAGAGGCTTAGAGGAGTGGAGACCTTAAATAATTGGAGGCTACGTGGTGTGTGTAGGGAGGAGTTTGAAGTCACAAAATCAAGGTGAGAAAGGTCATGTGAAAGATGAGGTGAAGCCTGGAAATTTTCTGTCCCCATTACCAACCTAATTGTAAATATTTTTTCTTGGTTGGTATGTTCTTCACTGTTTACACTTCAGTGTAAGGAAAAAAAAAACCCCAAAGCCTCCATATTAGATAATAGACCATTCTGTGAGGATGTCTGGCTTCAGTCTCAGGGTGCAGGTAGGGATTCTGGGATGCTCAGAATCTGGTTCTGGTCTTTGCATGGGATGGAAACTGCTATTCAATAAATTATTGCATGTGCAGCTGGGTTCTCATCTGACTTGTTTTCAGAAATGCTAGAACCACAGCTAGGAAACGCTAACCGTATTAGATAGTTAATGTAGTGTTGTTACACAAAGCATTTCCTACAAATACTGAATTTCTCAATCACGCTAATATCTGTGTTTTAAGT
>VZSZ01005772.1:402705-447426 GCA_013398815.1 Ibidorhyncha struthersii
AAAAAAAGGAGTGAAAGGGATCCATGAGACAGAGTCCAATTCGTAGAACAAGGGTAAGAGTGCACTAGGGTCCAGGAAAGTCTGAGACGTGTCAGTCCACCGCTGAGCTGTGAGTTACAGAAAGTCTCCTGAACCTACAGAAAGCTCTAACACCTGTAAAAAAAAAAAAAAAAAAAAATTTTCAAAAGCTGTAAGTGTAGCATGTGGGGGAAGCTGGGGAGGGGACGGGACGGGAGCATCAGCCAGGCTTCGTTCTTGCAATAGCAGGGAATTTAATAGCAGGGAATTTCTCAAGCGAAACTCCCTGCTTGTTCCTAGGGAGCGGAGGTGGGTGACCCTGATTGTGTCCCTCCCTTGTCACTCCTGACAGGGAGAGGAGAAATCTCTGCTGAATCGCAGGTGGTTGATCGCTTCAGCCTGGGTACACGGGCAGCAACCAAGGAACGGTGGTTTGCTGCTCTCCTCCGTAATGTTTAGACACAGGGGAAGAAGTGAAGTTACGAAGTTAAGGAAGAAAACTGATTGCTAAAAACCAGCTCCGTGAGTACAACAGTTCCAAAGGATGAGAAGATTGTTGGTCAGTGGTATCGCAGTGAAGGCATCAGTTGAGTTGTTAGTCGTGCTGGTACTTAGACTATTTTTATTTTTTTTTCTTTAAATGCGGTGACTGACTGTGCTGTTTGTTAGCCAGCACTGGCTCTGCGGGCAGGAGGAGGTGCTGATAGCTTTTCCGTGGGAGGGAGGAGGTCCTAGTAGCATGTGTACTTTGCTCAGGACTTTGGCACTGTTGGCCTGTAAAGGGGAATCGAGCCTTTCTTGTGCTTCGGACGTTCAACCGATTGCAAATTAGCGCTGGGGAGAGCGGGCACGTAAGTCGGGAGCTGGAAATCCCACAGGGTTCACACCCTCTGCGGCTTCGTCTGCCTTTGTTTTCTGGGTCTGAAACCAGGGAATTAGTGGTGAAAGGTGGTGTCCTTGTCCTGGCTGCTCCTCTGCCATGATCCCTAACCTTCGCGCTGTGCCCGTCAGCCCTCTGCGGGCTCCCGACAAGGAGCTAGAGGGGTTTCCCTCATCGAGGCCTTAGTGCGTCATTATCGGACTGATGATGTAAAATAAAACCCGTGATCCACGTCCAGGCTCAGCTGGATCACCTCTGCAAGACTTTGCATTTGGAGCGATGGTCATAATGAAGTTAAAGCTCTGTTTAACCTTATTTAAAATGTCCTCAGCATGTCCTTTTCCTGAAATGTCCTTGCTTTTCGTGTGTGGCTCTATTTCCCTGTTGGGGGATTCTTTTGGGGGCTGGGTATGAGGAAACTGAAGCAAATGCTGATGTTGAGTAAATATAAAAGTTTAGTGCTTTGATCTTAGAAACAAAATAATGCTTTTCTTGCTTTTCTTTTTAGGATGTGCTTTACAAAAATGTTGCTTGTCTTAATGCAGAAAGAAGCAAAGCTTCTAAAGGTGTGCTGAAGTCTACCTTAATTTTACTCTTAAGGAAAAAAAAAATGCTTTGCTGTATTGCTTTGTGCAGACTAATAAACCCTTTTGACTTGCAAATCTCTCCCCACTATGAATGAAGTCTTGTATTATGCAAATCTCCCTTTCAGTTAGCCTTTTCTTATACCTTGATTTTAAATCTTTCCTTTACATCACGGCTTGCATGACATTTTCTTTCTTTTCCTTTCTTTTTGCTGTTTGCAAAGACTCTTGGGAGGATTTGACAGATGTGGTGGAGCAATTGCGTGATGATACTGAAGGTGCGTGCCACGCCAACATCTTTCAGCTATTATTTCCACTAATGATTGGCTTTTGACTTCTTAATTTGAGCCTGAGTGCAAAATACCGTTTTCCTTTCCGCTGCCAGTCGCTGGGGCTTTCTGAACGTGCTGGTCTGGTTGAACCAGGTTCGCAGCCAGAACATGCTGTACTAGTTGCGCACTGCGTGGATGTTTGGTTTCCACTGTTAGCTTGTTAAAGAAAATGTGTTTGATCACTCGGCTGTATGTATTGCTCTTGCAATTGCATTAATTTACATTTAAAAATGCATATTGTGAAGACCTTTCTTGTAAATTTTATCAGCCCCTTCATGGGTTTCATGTGATCAGTTTTGGTTTTGAAATTCTTACTGATTTCTTTTTTGAAAATTTGTGTGTACAACGCTGCTAAAAATTTGCTTAAAATTTTTTGGGGTATTTTTACTTCAAGTGGGGGTAGAAAAAGCGAACCAACAAGGGCCTGGTTTACTTACATTAAGTGCATTCTGAGGCAATTATTTCCCGAGCCTGATACAGACAAAGCTTAAAAGGTTGCAGCAATATATGGAAGCTAAATTTTAAAACATATTTGAGAAATCACCCTGAAGCTTCAGATTTTCTGAAGTATTTCTATTTATCAACTTGAGACTTTGCAAAAGTGACTCTAAAACTTGTATTGCAAATTTTGATTAAAACTTGTGAACTACTAAAAGAGAAATTATTTTTTTTTATAGTACTTCTTACTTGATTCTTATAATGGTGCAAGTGTGAAATAGTGGAACCTGCAATTCAGCAGTGCACTCAAGTACACTTGTAATTTGATGACTAAATGCAACTGTTCTTGCTTGGGATGGAAGTGTTTGCAGCGCAAAAGGCTAAGGTACCTTTTGGAGGCGAGGGAATAAGAAGGGAATTTTCCTTTTGTGGCTGAGAAATTTTAACTGCTCATCAGGAAAAATACCACTTTGAGTGTAGAAGGATGGTTAGGGATATTCATCTATACAGGCCAAATTCTTTTAATATGGCAATCTCAAGTTAGAAGCTAAGGCTAGGGTTCTTGATATCTAGAACATTTATCAGCATGAGTCCTGTTATTATAAGGTCACCAGGTGCTTTTCAGCTCTTTTTGCCTGTTTTTGAGGTTTTTTTCAAAGGTGTTGTGGGTTGCAGATCCCTCGGCGGCTGTTTTTCTTAACCAGTGTTTTACTCAATTTTGGTCTAATTCTCACTGGTAGGATGTCAACCAAAAGCTGCTTTTGTTTCTTCATAGCACAAGTAAGCAATTTAAATGTGAAACTTGCTAAGCAAAATTGTGAAATTAAGTGAAACACACTTATGTTATGGACTCAGAGTTATGAATAGAGGGTAAAGTATGAGCAACACTATGAAGGATACATCTGTCTTAAAATATGTAGCTGCAATTATTACTACAATAATAAAAGATAGTTAAAGATGGCAAGGATGCAGCTAGGTCTGGGACTCTCTTAGGAAAAACCTGCCAGTGCAAATCGTTTTAAGCATGTTTCTGGCAGAAGGGAAAAGCATCAGCCATGACATAGCAAAATTTACATCTATTTATATTTGGAAACTGGGATGGTATAAATCTTTCTAAAGAGGGTGTGTTGTACACAAAAATTAGCTTTGATGCTGTGTTAACTGCACCGATCTCTTGCTGACCGTCTTCCTTGGATGGTGCCTTTCTTAGCTGTTGTGCTTGGATACGTGCCTGGGCTTCTGCCTGGTGGCCTCGGGAGCACAGCATCCTTCTCATCCGCCATGGGAGATGTTCGTTCTCCTGGCACAACAGCTAACGATGCTTCCGCAGCACCTCCAGCCGAGGGCACACACCAGGTAGTCTTTAAGGAAGAAAAAAGAGAAAAGTTGAGACTTTTTTTTTTCCCCCGTTAAACCTTGTACAGGCTTTTTGCATTGAGTTTTGTCAGTGTGGGATACATTTGAAATGTTTCTTGTCTGTTTGCACTTGTATCTTTGTTTCACATCACCACCACTCCGTTCTGTCTTTTTGAAACTCTTACGTGCCTGCTGTGTGTGGGAAACTGTCCTCCTCAGCGACAGATCAGAGACTGATGGACGCTTGGCGTGGAGTGTGTTTCCCCCCTCAAAAGTCAACATTAAGGACATAATAGCAAGAAAAAATGAAGAAACCTTTTAAACTCTGTGAAAATGTTTCTTCTCTCAGGAAAGCAGATTTCATTTTGGTAAGGTGGTGTTACTCCAGCTGCTTTCCACTTTATCCACAGTCCCGCAGCGCAGATGGGTTGACTTTTGAATACAGAAGCAAAAAAATTAGTAGAATAAAATGTCTTTCTGTGGGAAACAGACACGCCTCTGCTTTTCACTTGTGAATAGTCATGACATTTTTATTTTCATCACTGCTTACCTTTAAGAGAGTGTTTGCGTGATATGCAGAATGTGTATCGCCTCTTCCTTGCGATGGTACTCAGGGGCTCACGTTGCTGGAAGGCAGAGGAGGCATTTGAATGTAGAGGAATGTCAGGAAAGCTTTAACTGAAATAGAAGCAACTTAAAAAAATACATAACGATCTTGAACTCCAGTTTAAATGATGAAAGTCCTTAATTTATCTAGGGATTTTCTTTCCACATTTATTTGAAATTATACATGTGTTCATGATTTCATAGTCTGAGCAGCTGGAACTAATGCCTTTCCTAATGTGAATTTGCTTAACTGAAACTCAGTGCTCTGTGGATAGCTGGCTGGTTTGTTTTGAAAGCGTTTCACCATTAATGTATCTCAGTTAATCTGAATAAGTTATGAACTCTTTGCGAGATGCCATTTCTCTTCCACACACAGAAGCAGCCTTTCTAGATTTCACATTGCTCTAAATTTGGATTACTGATTTGGTATGGATTCAGTACATGGAGAACACAGCTGAAATACTAATTAATGGGCATTACTTTGAGCAGATTAGTTCAAATCTACAGTGTTTCATGACTACCTGCATTTGAGCAAAGTTCTAGCTTTATTTTAGTTTCCTCTTAATTCTTTTAGTGTAATTTAATATGAGGAATGATAATGCTTATTGTCACCAGGTAAGAAGTACTTAGACCACAGTCGCAGTTTAACCCTTAGAGGTGCAGTATTGCATTGACTTTGTACTTGACTTTTGGGCTCCTGAGTACATATTTTAACTTGCAAACAAATTACGGGGTCCCCGAGCTTCTGGGATACTTTTGAAAATGTCACCTTTGTGGAAGCTTCTCGGGAACCCTTTGCTTTTCATGCTGTTTTCATGCACAGTTGTACCCCTTTAGAAACTGGGAAGTTCAGTTTTTTACGGAAAAGTCAAATAAGCTGATTATTTTAGCTTGTCATTCTGGTGGGACGCAAGTCCGGTTCAGTCATGACCGCTTGCAGCCCATGTGCAAGGTTGCTGGTTACAAAACATGCCTGTTCTGGAGAAGCTACAATATTTAAATAGCAAAGTGTCTTGAGAATTCAACATTACTTCAACTGAAATCCAAACCTCATTGAAAGATAGAGTTTAAGGGCCAAGGTTTTACTTTTTAAGGTTTACGACATGGCGTGTATAGTAGAACACAGGTAGAGCTTTTGCAGTTAGAGGCAGAAAGAGAAAGTTGGAGAAGATACTGACTCAAACAGAGAATCTCAGTTGCATGTCAGGGTCAGATTGTCAAACCAGAAAGTGTCTGGGTTGACTTAAAGCCAGCTGGGTAATCTTATTGTGTAAAAGTCATCTTTGCTTGCTTACCCCGCTCTTCTAGGCTCAATTTAAAAGGTGCATGTGTTGCAGCCCATAGAACAATGGCATAAATTACTTAGGATTTCATTTTTTAAGTAAATCTTTGGGACTTTATCCGGATTCATGCTACGTAACAGGTAATCGGTTTGCAAGATGAGAATCTTGGATAAGCTGCATATGCAGAGCGCCATTGTTCACAACAGGGTGATGAAGCAGCAACCTTTAGTTAATGTGATAAAAACATTTTTCGGTTCTTTAGACTACGACTGCACATTTTAGTCTTAAATGAAAGCATAGCCCTGCTTTTTCTTTTTTCCTAAGTGCTTTCATCAGCTCAGGTGTTCATAAGCTCTTAAAAGTGTTGAAAGAATCTAGTTGTCTCGAATGTGCTTCATATACCCCTCTATTATCCTCATTTGTTTGTGTTAACACACAGCTGTCACAGACCTCTCACATTGGGTGGAAACCCATACGCCTTGCCTCAAAAAGCATACGGTACCGTTGACCCCAGCATAGATCTGTGTGAGGCAGCAGCTCTCGATACTCTTTAAGACATGTGCGTGGCTTCCTGTGAGTATATATGGGAGTAGGACCCTAATTCTGAGCAGTGTCTTTGGACTCTACCATAATTCAAAATAGCTAGTAACTGTAGGCAAAGTAACATTTCTTGTGCACACGTATGCATAGGAGTTTATCTTCAGAGTCTTGACAGGGAAATAATCGTGTTCAACCCAGACTTGAAAATGTCTTTATTTTTAAAAAGCCTGTTTGTTTATTTTAGCGTAGCACCATACTCTTTTTAAGTGTATGTTTAAAAATTGCCTTGGATAACTCAACCCTAATAGAGATGTCTGCTGGTTGATCTGTCTTGGTCGGAAGCGTAGATGGAGTTGTGCTACCAGAAGTATTGAGGGAGCGGGTTGATGGGGTTTTTTACCAGATATCCTTGTTCTGAGGGAATTTTGAATCATGGTACCGAATCAAAGCATGATTTTGTGACAATATTTGTCTGTAGTAGAAGCAAATGCTGTAGTGTGTAGAGTGTAGTTCATACACTTTTCAAAGGCAACTGGGATGGATGCTGTTGGAGGTGGTGTTCATTAGTTTTATGAAGTACACAAAAGAAAATATACAGCAGATGTTTTTAATTGCATGTAGAAAAGTTAGTTGTTGCAATCACTTAGAATATTATGTCTGACCTTTTTTCCTGAGTCTGCGTTCCTAGTAATGGTGACTGTTAGCTATGTTGCAAACCATGAAATGGATTGCAAATCACGAAACAGGTGATCTGCTCAATGTACATGCCAGATCTATCAGCTTAAAACAGTAGTAGTTCAGCAATAAAAATCACCCACTAAATGAAACCTTTCTGCAGTCTAATGCTGCTATGAGAATTGCATTCCTAAATGAGTACTTGAAAGTTTTCTAAACTATGAAAATATATTGTGAATGCCTAATGTCAGCCTTTTTATAAGACGTGAACCAAGACAGTCAGGGCTTGAGGAGTTAATAAAACAGAACTCTCAGGTGGTCTTGATCACTTTGTCCCTCAGCAGTAGAAGATGGGGTGGAGACTCAGGAACGACTGGACTTGTTTGCCACTTCTTTGAACAAGGTGGCATTTGTCCATGGCAGGAGATGTGGCCTGGAGCGTGACTAGACCAGTGGCTGCTGATCTGTGGCAATTCCAGCTGGCCTCGCTTAGTGCCCCTTGGATGAGGGGGACTTGAGTATTGCTAGTACAATAGCCCCAGCACTGGGTTTGAGGTTTGCTCTGAGTCATCAGCAGCATCCCAGATAAAAGCAGCCTGTCCTCTGGCAGACAGGCCACCGGAAACCAAGCAGCGATGAGGAGACCTTACCAGCCGGGGTGCCAGCTAACCTTGGAGCCATGGGAACCTGACCATGGTGTGCTTCAGAGGCAGCTTCAGCAAACCCGCCTTTGTTCCCAGGTTTCACAAGTGCTCTCTTTTGATTGCCTTTTATAATTTCTCAGGTTCTTTGAGGATGTTTGCCTCCACTTCAGTAGCTGCTTTTTGTCTCCCAACCCTGAGGTGCCTTTCAGTGTCTCCTGTCTGGCGTGAGGAGTCTCAGTCGCACCGTAGCACTTGCTCCTCTTCTTACCTGGTTTGGATTCAGCCATAAGTTCCTGAAATCAAATATTACTCCTGTCAGCTACATGCTGTGGGGCCTGGGGTGCTTTTCAACCTGTGGTAGGTACCCAAGATTGGAAGTGGGAATGATGTGAGTTTTTGTTATTCTATGGTTCTATAAAGTCTAGATCCTTGCTCTCTTTTTGGCTGGTGGGTGGTGACAAGACACCTCATTGCCGTGGCAGTACATCTGAGATGACAAGGAGTTTGTATTCGAGCAACTGGACTTGTCAGTATCAGCGTCGTGATGAAGCAGGATGATGACTTGCATCATCAGGACAAGTCCTGTAGGGGACTGCAGGAATCTCAGAAGAATATACCCCTTGGCCTCTTCTGGCTCACTTTAAATTGCAAGTAATTGTTCTTCGCAGTGGTGTTGACAAGAACCATTAACAATCCAGACAGCTCAAGTCCTAGTAGAGCCCAGTAGAGATTTGATATTTACTCAGTAGCAAACCTGCTGAAAACCACCCCATACTTCTGCAAGACTTCACTGAGGGACTGGATCCACTGGGGATGGACGTTGCATCTTCCCCTCCTCCTTCACAATGAGAAATGTTTTAAGGAGAGACATAAGAACTGATGTCAGCTGTCTGTACGTTGAAGCGATGGAGCCTCCAGCAGTCAAAAAGAGCTTGAGAACACCCCAAAGGTGGTGAGCGCTGCTGGGTGGGTGCGGATCGTGGTACTCCACGGAGCCCGCAGGAACAGCTGTTCTTCCACAGCTTATATTTCTAGATCTTTTAATGAGTTTTTTAATCAAACTTAGCTACGTGCTCCACTGCAATTTAAATAGAAATATATCTCCTTTTGTTTTAATTGAAGTTTTTTAGTCTCTGATATTTACTTGCTTGTTAAATGCAAGCATGCTTTGTAAGAATAGCAGATGAAATGTGTACCCTGTGCTTAGATGTGTAGTCTTAGATGTCCTCTGGTCACGTTTCTGCTGTGAGGTGTAGTAAATTCACCTGTTATGGTGGCAAATTGGTTAAAGGGTCCTTGGCTGTTTACAGCAGCCCTAGAATAAATGTGCCTTACAGGCATGAAACTGCTTGCGCCGAAGAACTTTAGCTCAAAGACGGGGTGTGAGATTGCAGGTGGAACAGATACAAACAGAAAACTTGAAACTGATGCAGCATCATTTCCGTAACAAGAATTTCTCTTTATTAATGTGTATCTCCGGGCCTAAAACTTAAGCACACTTTATTTGTTGTGGCCGTAGGACAATTCCACTCTACTTACAGGACAGTACTGTTGTAAACGAGTTTGTTGAGGTATTGGAAACACAGTGACGGTGTTTGGGAAGAGAGGCGCGGGGTGAAAGGATAGGTGTTGGCATGGGCACGTTATACAGGTCAGGGAGCAGGAGGCCTGCGGGCAGGGTGTAGTTTGGAAAATGGGTGTCTGTATTTGTTTCTTGCTACTAGCAAATATAAAGGTCTGAATATTAATAATATGGTAGAGGAAGAATATAGTCTGGGAAGACCTGTGTGTGTTGGGACTTAGAGCGAGCTGTCAAAGGAGCCATGAAGATCATCTCCCTGTTGTCAGTAGTAAAAAACAGTGGCATTGAGAAAATGGAGAGAGGTGGGAACTGGCACCATGTTATGTCCAGGTTTTTGGTTTTTTTTAAAAAAAATCAGGAGAAGGAAAAATGCAAGGCAAGATAGAGGGGCACATGGATGGATTAAGTGTGAGAGGATTGGTGGTTATCTTCAGATGGAAGAACAGATCACAAGCGGAGGATTCTTACTGGTCTGTAATTGCGGGACATAGCTGGGGATCTGCGTTGGAGCAAGTGATGGCCGTAGCATTCAGTGAAGTGCTGTCAAGATGTAAAGCGCAATATTAACAGCTGTCTTCAGGCTTCTCTTTCTTGAAGATTTAAAGCTTTTGTAGTTATAGAATGGTTTAGGTTGGAAGGGAGCTTGAAGGTCATAGAGTTCCAGCCCCCCTGCCCTGGGCAGGGACACTTCCCACTAGACCAGGCTGCTCAAAGCCCCATCCAGCCTGGCCTTATTTGAAGTACTGAGGCACCCTTAATGTGATATATCGCCTATTCCCATGTCGTGGCTTTAGCCATAAAATGCTAGTTAATTTTGATTTTTCCCAATAAAAGGCCTGAAGAGAGTGCCTCACATGAAACTGTGGCTGTCCTTAGAAAGGTCTTCAAAGCTGAGGGACAGAAAGAGAGAGATAAGGGTTGTCTTACTGTGTTAAAAATAGCTTTTGTTGCTCAACAGTATTCTTCCTTTTTTAATAGATCCTAATTATCTCATGGCTAATGAACGCATGAACCTGATGAACATGGCGAAACTGAGTATCAAGGGGTTGATTGAATCGGCGCTTAATCTGGGCAGGACCCTGGACTCCGACTATGCACCTCTTCAGCAGTTCTTCGTTGTGATGGAACATTGCCTTAAACACGGCTTGAAAGGTAACCTTGCGTGAGAGGAGTCCTCCCGGGCTGTTTGTCATAGTGTAGGAGCGAGAAAGACCAATCTTGTTTTAAAAATCTAGTTTCGTAACATACAGTAGACTGAAGAGAGGCTGAGCAGGGTCACTGCTGTGATCACAGTTGACTTGACAGGCCACAGGAAGGGAAAACATCTGCTGAAGGTATAACACTGCAGGAGACAAGCTGAGTGTTGTTGCAGGTGCTTGCCATATTTTAAACAGCTTTTCAGATGACTTGAGTATAGCTAAGTGGTAAGTGATAAAATTAGCTCCTCGGCAAACTCATGACTCCCTTCTTTTCTGCACTTCCTCATGCTTTAGGACTCAACAGTCTTCTTGCTGGAAGAGGAACTGCAACACAGAAGTCCTTTCTCAATAGTTCTATCAAAACCGAGGATTTTGGCTTTGTGTAGCTAATGTCTTGTAAGCTGCTTCCTAAAATAGCAAGCAGAGCACATATTTAGCTATATAGTACGGAGTCACAACTAAAATTGCCAGGTACCAGACTACTTTTCTCGATGTGCCACCCTTGCGTGATTGTAGCTTGAGATGAAAAGCAGAGGATACGAAATGCCCTCTGAGTACCCAAACGTACACCCTGCAGTACTTCTTTAATAGTCGTGTTCGGCATTGCGTGCAGAAGAAAGGATTGATGTGCTGGTTAAGCTAACATTGTGCAAGGGAGAAGTGTTCCTATTCTTCAGCTTCGTTGTTTATCCGTTCGCCAGTGTCCCTACTGCTGGTCATGAGTTTGAAGTTAACAGAATTCTCGGTCTTCTCACTGCTGCTGTGAAGTAGCAGTAAGAACTATGGAAGAAGAAAATTAATTTCCAGCTTTAGTACCTTGGGGTCACTAGGAAGCTTTTCTGAAGGAGGAAAGGATGCACAGAGAAGCCGCTGGCCGCTATGGAGAAGGAGCGGGTTCAAAGTGGTGTGGTCCTTTTCCTTGTAATGGGATGGTCAGCGAGAAAAAATTACTGTGCACGCATCAGGTGTAACTTAGGGGCAGTGACAGCATCCTAGTAGAAATTTTGACCTCTAGCAGTGAATCTAAGTTGCTGGTTATCACCGGGTGTTGTCGTTTTAGCATATTGGGGATGTATGGAATATTTTCTGGCATCTGTCTCAATCTCATGTTGCCTTATTTGAATGATACCAGTAATTGCCACACTTGGGCGTAAAAAGTGATCTTTTGTACTTGCCCAGCAGCAGGCCTAGAAGAATCTTTCTGGCGTTTTTTGTCTACTGTTCCTTCACTTCTGACCACATTTGAGAATGTATTTCGTCAGCAGAGGCCTAACAGGCTCGTTGTATATCTTTCTCTTTTCTAGCCAAAAAGACTTTTCTTGGGCAAAATAAGTCATTTTGGGGACCGCTAGAACTAGTAGAAAAACTTGTTCCTGAAGCTGCGGAAATTACAGCAAGTGTTAAGGATCTCCCAGGGCTGAAGTAAGTAAAGTCTTTTACTGTGTAAGTACGTAATATGTTTTTTATTGTAAGAAGGATCCTGAGGAAGAGAAGGAAGGGCAAACATAACCTTTAGGAATACCTCTGCCACCTTCTGCTGATGAAAATGGATCATTACTTTTTTCGTATTCTTAATCAAGAACTAGGGAAGGAGAAGATAGGATATGTCATTTCTGTGTTAAGCTCACTGGGCGTTATGGACAATAGTGCATTTATTGGTAGTGCTAAATGGCCGACGGACTCTATTTCCAAAGTCAGACTGAAGAGGAAGGGAATTGGAAGGAAGGTGATGACAGGTTAAATAGTTTTGAGGCTGATAGGCATAATTTTTGTTCTAAATAAATTCAGGCGAACTTGTAACGTTTGTGTAAAAGGAGGCTCAGTCACAAAGTTGGGGAACTTAGTAGTTTGTATGAAAGAGGAGAGGAAAAAAACCACTTTAAGCATGTAATGCTTCTAAGCCTCAGCTTTGTGTTCATACTAACCCTTGGAAAATGTCATGTTGTGTATTACTGAGGTCAAGAATAGGGAGTAGTAAAGATGACTTTCATGGGCAGTTGCTGCTTATACTCGTTAAGGTTAGACAATAAAGCGCCCCATGTGCTGTTTGGTGTAAGACGGCTAACTGACTGCTGGAGTGGGAAAGAAATTTCCTTTCTAATCAGAATACTGCTGAACACGGGGGATTTACACCTTCCTTCGGAGCATCTGGTGCTGGCTCCTGGCCAAGGCGCCAGGGTAGATGAGCCAGAGCTGTGATGCAGCATATCAGTTATCGTATTTTTAAAGCTGCGAGCTTCAGATTGCCAGGAGAAACAGAGGGGGAAGGACTGTGACTATAACCCATCGCATCCTGCGAGTGTGTTAATGAGACAAATAGTTGAAGAGAACAGTACTGAATTGGTGTTTTCAGTTGTCTTTATGGATTCTTGCCCACCTTAACACCTACCTGAAGGAGTGGTGCTTGGGCATCTGTGCTGAACTAAAGTATACGCGTGTTGTTCTGACTTGCCTTATGCAAAACCGATTTTGAATTAGAAGATGATGTGTCGTAGCAGCTGATCTCTGCATATGCAGCCAGCAGGGGTAAAGTCAGGGAAATATTTTTAGTGTAACAGCAAATACAGAAAGAGAAGCAGTGATTGCTTAGATAAACTTGTCTATAACTGTTTTCACTTAAATACCTTTTATTTCCGTATTTTCATCAGTGCCGGCTGTATCTTTGAGATGCAGAAACTTTAAATAATCCTTTAGAAAAGGGTTATTAAAGCAGTTTGTGAATGTGCACTGCAGCCTGTCTGTAACTGTTTTGTTTCTGGCTTTTTTAGGACACCTGTGGGTAGAGGAAGAGCTTGGCTTCGCCTGGCTCTGATGCAGAAGAAACTTTCAGAATACATGAAAGCCTTGATCAACAGAAAGGATCTTCTCAGGTGAGCGCTGAGCTTACTCTTGAATTAGGTTAGGTTCACTTCTGCCCTTTTGTAAGATCTTTACAATATTTTACACCCAAAAGGTGAAGTATTTGTGTACTTTTTTTTTCTGAGAAGCAGTAGTATTTGTGAAACGCAGAGCTTCCTCTGAGGGGTTAGAAGCGCTTAGTATTCTTTCTTAATCCAGAAGTTGTTATTTCTCTGCTTTGTCTCAAATATCGATCAGAATAAATACAAATTTTGGTTCCAAAGAGGTACTTTGGGTGAAATTCTTGTACAGCGGGGATACAGTATTCCCTGTGAAATCTTGGCCCTGGATTTATTTCTGACCCTGTCACTTCATTACCATCTGAACTGGAACAAGTCACTTCACATCTCTGTATCTCTGCTTCCCCCTCATAAATCAGCAAGAATTTTGTAGTTTAATTGAAACTCCATGGATTTGAACTACTATGCTTATGTAAGTAGCATTTAATAAAGATGTTAGTGTTTCTTTGCTCAAATACATAAGCTTTTGTTGGCTGTCCGTGCAAATCCATAACCGACTTGGGGTTAGAAAGGAGAACTTGGTGTTGTCCACTGGAAAATGTGGCGGTGGCTTGTGTTAATAAAAGGATGTAATAGAGTAGTAGAAGTATGCTACTTAGAAAAACTCAAGCCCCAGTCTTCACTGTGGTGTACCGTTACTCAAGAATTGTGCTTACTTGCCTTCGCCTCTCAACAGCTGAGGGACCAGTTCTCCTACTTACTCAGTCTTCGTCTCGCTTAAAGACTTAATGCGCTGAGAGGTCTGTTCAGTCAGAGCGGGAGTACGTGGGGAGTAGGTAGGAGTACAGTTATTGGTGTATGAAATAGCAGGGATCCCACACTAATTGACATCATTTTAGTTGACTTACAAAAATGTAACACTTTGTCTTCTCTTGCTGTGCATCCGGCAGTGAGTTTTATGAGCCCAATGCACTGATGATGGAAGAAGAAGGTGCCATCATTGCTGGCCTCCTAGTAGGTTTGAATGTCATCGATGCCAACTTCTGCATGAAAGGAGAAGACCTGGACTCACAGGTACTGGGTATTCAGTTAAGGGTTTTTTTCTGCTTATTTTAATCGGAAGAATTTCCCCTTGTAGAGGACTTGAGTAACAAACGAATATCTCAGTTGAATACGTGTAATATAAGACTAATATAAGCTACTTACTATAGTTGTGGTCTTCAGTTAACTGGCGGCGCTGAGATCGGGGACTGAGGATTTTGGTTTTCTCTTTGCTATTATGCATTGCAATGGTCTGCATGCAGGTCACTGTGGAGTGAAATGTAGTAAATGAAAAAGGAGGCGAAAATGGGGAAGGTCATAACCAAAATGAGGGGAGAGATGGGCAGAACTGTTAATTCACTCACGCTGTGTGATGAGATCATTGTAGCTGTTAAACAAAAGAAAATGAGCCTGTATGTGCTTATGTTCCAGCTTGCATAAGCAGTGTACACACAAATAGGGTGATGGTAATGTTTTGTCCTTATGTCCTAAGACTTGCTTGCCAACTTGCTGCTTTTCCTAATATATTTATGCTTAAAATATGCTGTGTCTTCATTAATTTTTGATAGATTATTGGCGTAATGAATCCTTGCTATAATACAACATGTACTGATGTTCCAACTGAATGACTCTAAACTTGCATAAATGTGGACGGTGTTTAGTCTTAGGAAAAGTATTTAATGTAAAATGCAATTTTTTCTAGGTTGGCGTTATCGATTTCTCAATGTATTTGAAAGATGGGAACAGCACAAAAGGCAGCGAAGGGTAAGTACGTGCACAGTTGTCCTTCTTATCTCATGGTAACTTGGTTTTCTGAGGTTCTCCAAGAGTCCCTCTTCCTTCTAAGGAGGTCCTGCTAGTTTGAATTCACGTATATTTTTAATTATTGTCCCTCAGGATCAGGTATTTTTATTGCATTTACTATATCTATATTTTCAGTCTTAAAACATTCTTTAGTTAAGGTTACCTGCTGGGATCGTGTGCAAAACATGCCTTTGTTGACAGATTTCCTTGAGTGGATTTTGGTGAGATGACGCTTGTCCGATATAAATGTAGTGCAAACCCAGACTTTTTTCTTTAAAATACTGGTGCATTTTTTGAAATGTTGTCTGCCTTAATCATTCTGGTTTGAGCGTCACCAAATGCCTGAATGTCATCCGTGTGAATGTAGCAGTTGCAGCTTCTGAGAAGTCAGGGGACAGTGACTGGTTATAAAGGCATAGCCTGTAATTCGGCTTCGTTATTTCATGCGCATCACGTAGACTCGTCCAGCCCTGGGGTATTGGTATGCTGGATTCGCAGACTGTATCGCCACATTTTCTCTGAGACCTTTAATGGTGTCTCTTGGTGCTTTGAATCCAAATAGCTGAACTGAATAGTATTTCTTTTTTCCAGAGATGGTCAGATAACTGCTATTTTGGACCAGAAGAACTATGTGGAAGAACTCAATAGACATTTAAGGTACGACAGGATTGATTTAGTCTTTTTTATATAGTATAGCAAAATAGAAAACTGACTTTTAAAAAAGAAGGGATTACTGTAAGGTTTTTTTTTTTTCTCTTCAACAGTGCTACAGTAAACAACCTACAGGCCAAGGTGGATGCCTTAGAAAAATCCAACACTAAACTGACGGAGGAGGTAAGTATAATAGAAAATCATCTGATGTTTTGGCCTTTCAGAATTGGGGACTAAAAAGGTATAGGAGGAGTTATTTTCAGACTTTGGGTGTATGTGATGAGTGTTTAACAATGGAACTGGAGTAACTGATCTGCCAGGGAATTACACTGGCTGTTGCTACCAACTAAGCATGAGCTGGAAAAACAACTGGATGTTTACGTTACAACCCAAAAGCTGTTGAATACATTTTATCCCTCTGAAGTCTTAGAGTCCTTTCTGATTTTGGGAGAATGTCTTAGAATAAATTGTACGGTGGATACAGTTTAAAATGCCATATAGCTGATGTAGGTTATGAGATATCCAGACATAACAGCTTTTTAAATGTCTGTCTATTTTGACAGGTGCAGGAGTTGACTACAGTGTAAAGATAGTAAGATAACTTTTTCTCTAGGTGTCACAATTTGCAAGATATCAAGGGAAAATTATCATTATAGATAAAACATTGTTCAATCTAAGCATGAAAAATGGTTGGTATGTGCATCATCGGTGTAACCTGTGTTTTTAAATTGGTCTTGCAGTTCATTGGTAATGGCATAAATGTAACAAAATCCTTTGGGGTCAGTTCTCAGACAGTAGGTCTCATCTTGATGTTTTTACAGTATCTCTGTCCCCGTGTCACTTAGCTCAGCAGAATGATTTTGATTGGGATGCCTCAGTGCTCCTGCAGTAGAAGTATGGAAGTGAAATTCTTTTTTTTTTTTCGCTTGGTCACCCTCATTAAAGGAGGTCTGTGTGTCTGGTTATTGAACATTTACTCTAATGGATGTATTCCGAATGATGAGAAGCTTTCGCAATGGAAATTAGTTCGACTCTTGCAATTAAGGAGTAAGAAATTTTTTTACAATTAAAATTATTTTAAGAAGGCGGTCAGCAGCAGAAGCTGCCTTAGTGCTACTAGAATAAGTGGCTTTCGATTTATTACTTGCAGACTGAGTGCTGTGCCCATTAGGCATGGTACCTGTGAGATGAATTGCAATGTTGACTGAAGTATTTTTTTATTTTTTTTAATAATTTACATGCTTGTGTCTTAGTGAAGTCTGCGTGCAGTTCAAGGTATGAATTTCAGTGACACCGGAACACTCTGTGCCAAGCAGGGCTCTTTGCAGGGTGTAGTTAATGAACTGTGTCACATGTCAAATCAGTTTGTGTATTTGGCTTGAGGTGTACCAAGGACTCGCATTTTTATCGGGGTAATTTCTATTTGGGTTTGTCACTTAAAAAACCATTGCTGGTCTCTTGGAATGTCACTGAGCTTTTCATGTGTGCAAGGCTTATGTAACTTAGGATTTACAAAGCCCGGAGTTTTCTGAAGTTATTTTGGTCTTTGACCACACAGCCAAAGTAATCTGTTAGTCTGCTGTGATATCTTCCTTGGGATTTCCTCTGAGGCAGATGTCCTGTCTTGTGAGGGTGGTGTGTGCTGCTGATCCTCCATTTTCAGCCAAATCCTCCTTTGAGGAGCTCCTCCTGCCCAAACGGTTTAGAATCTTACAACTCGCATGCTCTGCCTAGCAGTGTACCCAAACTACTGAAGCTTTAGCAAACTGGTCCAAGTATTTCTTCTTTGGTAATATATTTCACTTGCTAGAAGTCAAGAAAACTTAGCTGCCATGTGCGCACGTTTTTGCTTTTTGTTGCGTTTGGCAAGGGAAAGGGAACGGAGTGAGGATTTCTGTTGAGCTGCACTAACCGCATTATGCAGAGTCTAGCAGGCAGAGACCTGAGAAAGCCAATAACTTTATTAAAAGACAGGCAGGAATTAAAATAGGTTGGGAAGTGTCTGTTTTAGCCGATAGTGATGGGTTTTCACTATTTGATGCTTTTTCAGATAGTCTTTCTCTGTGGTACAAGCAGAGTTGTCTTTCACCACTCCAAATATTTCTTTTTTTCCTCACCTTGAGTGTAAAAAGTGGGTACAGAAAATGTGTCTGGAAAGGGGAAGAAAAAAAAAGAGCTCAAGTACGTGTTTGATAAGTTACTGTTCTGTCTTGTTCACAGCTCGCGGTTGCAAACAACAGGATTATTACACTGCAAGAAGAGATGGAACGGGTTAAAGAAGAAAGTTCTTACATCTTAGAGTCCAATCGTAAGGTTGGTGTGTGTGAACGATTACTGGTCCTTTGGGCAGTCCCAGAATTTAACCGATAAGCAGGTGTTTGCAAGAGACTCTATTTCCTTATGTATCTCTCACAAAAACTGCAATGGAGAAGACTGACTCCAGGTGGGTCCTCTGCAGAGGTAACAGATGGACCCCGGCCACAGTAAATCCTGCCTGGCGTAGCTGATGGAACTGAGTCTGCGCAGAGCTGAGAGCTGACACAGCATGTTCCTGGCTCGCAGGGCAGAGGTGTCAGGAGGGACAGGAGGAAGGAAGATTTACTGAGGGGGTGGCAAAAACATTTGGAAGTAGGAGTCCTGCTTTTTTGGCCTGAAATATTAACCTTTTTGTAAATCGGGGGGCAGGATCTATAATCTTTTTCTGTTGATTTATTGGAAATGCTAGTAACTGTGGCAGAATCTGGTTTTAGTTTTAAATCTGTAAGATCTTTTTCTGAGCTTTTGTAACTGTACTTAGTATATTGCGAAAGTTCTGAAGACGGACAGTCTGTGCATTTAATTTATACCCATTGAAGCGCGGGGAGCACTTGGGGAAACCGGGAGATGGAGTCATTTCACGTGGAAGTTGTGTGCTGCGTTAACTGACTGGAGCTCTGAG
Source organism: Ibidorhyncha struthersii (assembly GCA_013398815.1). NCBI lineage: Eukaryota > Metazoa > Chordata > Aves > Charadriiformes > Charadriidae > Ibidorhyncha > Ibidorhyncha struthersii. Next base: position 421,135 of record VZSZ01005772.1, read on the forward strand.
TTTTGATAGTTGCAGGATTTGTTTTTGAAGTGGTGGGAAAAGCAAATACTTGGCAAACGTGAGGGTTAGTAGTATATATTGACAAGTTAATCAGGTGTCTTCATTAACTTAGGTCACTAAAGACAGAACTGCTGATGGACATGCACTGACAGAGGCACGAAAACAGTTAAAGGAGGAGACTCAGCTGCGGCTGGTAAGGACTGTCTGAGTTTGGAGCTCACTACAAATGGCTTTTTCATGTAATAACTCCAGACAATCACTTTTGAAAATGTTTGGTCAGGGGATTTTTTCCATTCCTTCCTGCTTCTGCCTGATTCCACGACAGTCTAGGTAGAAGCGATGTTAATTTTGTTGGCTCTGGTCAGTTTGAGGTCTGTTTCTCAAAGGGAGCGGTGCACTTGCACTTCTGGGTGTGACATATACCCCTTGCGGATAAGGATATTGCCACTATCCGAACTGTTACTCAGTATAGTGTGTTCAGCTGGTGGGGAGAAAAATGCCTGACCAGGACGTTTTTAGGAAATAAAAAGTCTGCCAGCTTTTTCCTAGTCCCCCCTATCAGCCAGACGGGCCTGTATTGTACTTTCTGACTCTTTGCTAGTAAATATGTTGCTTTAATACTGGACTGAAAAGGTGGATCTGTTGTCCTTATTTGTCTTCGATGGGTCAGATCCGTAACTGCGACGCTGTGGCAATGCAGCACGCTTCTAGGTCGTGCCTGTATTGGCAGGAGCAGCAGTTAAGGGTGGTTATCTCACGGAGGATGGTGAGCAAAGCTGGCTTGGTAACGCTGATTCGTGTGTTCCAGGATGTGGAGAAAGAGCTGGAGGTGCAGATCGGGATGCGACAGGAGATGGAGCTAGCCATGAAGATGCTGGAGAAAGATGTTTGCGAGAAGCAAGATGCGCTGGTGGCGCTCAGACAGCAACTGGATGATCTCAGGGCCCTAAAGCATGAACTGTCTTTCAAGCTGCAGGTAGGGAAATAATTAAATCAAATGCAGTGAATTCCAGATAAAAGTAATGGCTCTTGTTCTTCCCCCCCGTATTTATAAAAGGTGCTAGCTGTGGGAGGGTTACAGGCTGCATAGCATACTTCGGTCTTGCTGCGAGAAAGCTGTAGTATGTGAACAACTGAATGTGCTGGGGGTTGAAGGAAAATGGAGTTTCCTCGGAAGACAGACTCATGATGATCTGGAAATGTGTGTTTGGTTGGGGAAGGCTCTTCTGTGCTTCTGTGGTATAAAAATTGAGCCACGGTACCTTCTGCTCCAGTACAATCTCATGTTTGAAGGTGTATGGTGTGATTACATACATTACTGTGTGATGACAAAAGCAGACCCTTAAGAAAAGGAGCAACACAAAAAAAAACTCAGAAAGAAATTCTAAAATAAATTTTAGAACAGCAAAGAGTTGCCTCTGCTCTCCTGTCCTGGTTTGAGCCAATCATGCTGTGCAAAACAGTTGAATGTTATTAGCAGGTACTGCATTAATATGTATTATAGAGGAAGCTTAATTGGTTATAGTACTGCCCTTTTCTGGGGTCCAGATGTAGCCTGCACCTGCATGGCAAGATGTTTGTCCTTGTGATATTGACCTGGCATTTCCTTTCTGAGAAGCTTCTCTGGCCTCTTGGGCTTCTGCCCTTTTCGTTTCACGTGCCACGTGATTTATCGTGGCTTATTTTGGTTTTATTGCTACTTACAAATAACCACGGTACTACTTTTTCCAGAGTTCAGACATGGGAGTGAAACAGAAGAGTGAATTAAACAGCCGTTTGGAAGAAAAAACAAATCAGATGGCTGCCACCATCAAACAGCTTGAACAAAGGTAAAAAGTGAAACTCTTAAAATTATAGTCACGTGTGTATTCTAGTGATAGTGACCCTGAACAGACCAGGTGAGACCCCCGAGTGCTCTGCTTAGCCTCTGCTCAACAGAGCTACATGAGGACAGCTATAATTTTTGAAATGTTGTTAGGAGAAGTGTTTCGCATGCTCAGGACGGCTTCCATGAGAAAAAACTATACTACTAAACCAGTAATTAACATAGCAGCTTTGTTTGTCAGCTGCACTGTACGTTATCCAGTCATTACAAGTCAAATTACTATCTCTGACAGCACTGGTTAAAAAATGTAAATATGAACTTAGAAAAGTACTTGACTGTTAATGACAGTATTAAAGTGGGAGCGGGAAGGATGAGCCTGTGGCAGAATCCAGGCTCGGAGACGTGTGGTTATTCCATATCTCTCTGGTACTGTTTAAAAAAAAAAAAAAAAAAAAAAAAAAAAAAAAAAANTTGAAGCATTCTCTTGATGAACAGCCTGGTACTTTCTGAGGGAGATGAGCTTGAAAAAATCCTCATGTGAAAGTAAACGGAGGAAGACGAGAGGGCAGCCTGGCTGTCACTAGAAGGGACGTAGATAGCCTGTAGCTATAGTGTCCATTTGGACTGGGCCAGGTTCCATCCTAATGGCTGAGTGGCTCCCATGTTACGAACCCTCATGAAATTAGGAGGACCTCTGCATCGAAGTCAGATTGATTTGAGGAGGAGCGGTGCTCCTTTTTCCCTTCTGTCTTGTTCTTGAAGCCAGGCTTTTTTGTGGTGGTTTGGCCAAAAGTTCAGAACTTCAGTCTCTGCGAATTGCTCCAAGAAAATCGGGGAACAGCATAGCTCTCAGCAACACGTCTGGGACTTACTTAATGAGAAGGTCAATGCACTAAGTTAATGTTCTCGTTTTAGGGTTTATATTCTGAATGATTCTTTATAAAAAAAGGTCATTTTGTTTGTAGAAAACTTGTATTTTAAAATATTTTATGATATCTACTCAGCTAATTGATTTGCTCTTTTTCTCTTGCTGTTCTTATTTTTTCGTTTTTTCCATCATCCTCATTCTGACTTACTTATACAGTGAAAAGGATTTGGTGAAACAGGCAAAAACCTTAAATAGTGCAGCAAACAAACTGATCCAGAAGCATCATTAGACATTTTTGTCTGGTCACCTCACAGCTCTGACATCAGAACTCATTTATGAGGGGAGAACTTGAGAATTGCTAAAAGCAACTGTTAAAATGTTAATTGTCACCTAAAGTTGATTTTGAATTTGCTGAACTTTTAAAATCAGTGAGTTTTTCTTCAGAGATTTAAGAGTCGGGTATAAAAATCCCTACCTTTGCCATTTAAACCGTGTTAAAGTACCGATGAGTTGGCCAATAAACACACCAGAAAAGCATCAGGAATGGCAGACGTGTGGCTCTGTACATCCCGGTGATGCATACCGTATACAGCAGCACAAGTCTTCAGCATTTATGGATACTAGGTGCGTTGGTCAAGCCGATATCAGATTGGCCAGCTCTGGAAAGTCAACTAGTTTTCTGTGTTACCCTTTTTGTGAAGTAGACGAAAAAAATGCATCCCTGGAAGTTGTTGAAAGTAGTTGTGTGCGTAGCCCAAGCCGTTACCCATTCTCCTCTTCTGTTCTGTGGGTTCAGCCCCGTGTCCAAGGCAAAGGGGCGCGACTCGATAGCTCATCACCGTGAAGACCGGCCCTCTTGTAACCGAGACCGCTAGCGACGATTTTGCCTTAGTGACTTGGTGAGAGGCTGGGGACTAATGACTTATCCGTATTCCTTTAAACTTCATGTGTCCAGAATTAGTAGCTAGGTGTCTTAGAGTAACATGATAGAGTGGTAAGTTCAGTGGAAACCTCCTTATCTTTGCATTGCCTTCTACCTCTGCCATGAATCCCTCTATAGACATACGTTGCAGTTCTTCCCGAGCGAAGGGAGCTGAGGAGAGGTGTTTTCCTAGGTCTCTCCTCTTACTAGAAAGGGAATTTACACGTTTTACAAAAAATAATCTGATCTTTATACTCTAGTGTTGTAAAAGAAACAAAAACAAACAATAAAAAAGAAAGGAACAAAATGTGCAGTGGTGGGGAGTGGAAATGGTAATTTGGTACTTGACCATTCCTTGTCTGAGTAGTTAGTGGTTTCAAAGGAAGAGTTGCCTTTGACTATTACACTTCTTTCATTTGCTTCTGAGTTTCTGTTGCTCAATACAAATGGAATTTGCTAATGAAAGAACAGCTAAAGCTTGGAAACAGCTCTGAGTAAGAAAAATAATTGCCAATTTAACACCCCAGTGCAAAACTTTAGGTAACTGTAGCTTGGACTATTTATAAACTAATATCCTCTTCCCTGTGGCCGTGCAAGTTCACCGTGCCGCCCCGTCACAGGCTTCAGGTTATAAGTGCTCCTAGAGATTTCTTTCCTTTCAAGAAGATGACATTTGGGGGTTTTCTGTGTTGAATAAGGGGGGTTTTGCTCTGGTTAGATGCCTGTAGGAATTCTTTGGTGCCAGTTCTCCCTTTGTGCTTCTAAGGGCAGTGGGTGGCAAATGTGACTGATATGCAGCTGGGGAAAGGACACCTATTGATTGTCACTAGGTATGTTCCAAAATCCGGGAGGCTCAGCTTAGTCCTCCTGTGCACAGGCGTGTACCACCGCTTAGCTTGTTCAGTGGAATCCCGCACGCAAGCGCACTTGGAGACCCGTTTTAAACCTCTAGGCCGTGCCCAAGTCGCATGCTTGAGAGTATAAACTTAACTGTCGGTAACGTTTTACTAGAAACTCATTTTAACTACCTGGAGAAAAATAAAATAACGATAAAAAGGTGGAAGCTTTCATCAAGGTATCCCAGTCGCTAGTTAGAATGGTTAACTCCCTTGCCCCTCCCCAGATTTCTTCTGCAGAAATAGGGGTTGGGCTGGCTTTGTTTGCTGTCACAGTAATGCTAAAATAAGACAGAATTAAGGATCTGGCCATTTCTGATGTCAGGCCCGAAGCGGAAACGCTTTGGTGTGCTAATGCCTGGGCGCTTGAGCCGATGTGTCAGCCCGTGGAAGAGACCAGGAAAACGCACTAATTCCCAATATAGTAGCTAACCTGTGTTGCAAGTTCCAGTTACATGTGTAAAGCTGAAATGTAACGTACATTAAAATCAAATTTGACTTAAAATTCTGTGTACTTGAGGTTTGCTTTGAATCTGGATAAAAGTGATGTTTTATGTTTTTCATCTAATGGCTGTAAACTGTAGTAATAGAATAAAAACTATTGAAAATCAGAGCTTCTGCCTGGTTCACCTACATTTTGCTTTTCTTTAAAATATTTTCCTCCTTTCCATTGTTTTTACCATTCCTTTTTTTTGGCTTTACCTTTTCACTGGGTTTTTTATTTGTTGCTTAAACTCGGTCTTCCTCCCCACCATGGCTTTTGTTTTTTATCACAAGTTCATGTGGCTCAAATCCAGATTGCGACAGGCAGAGAAGGACCGTCAGTTGGCCCAGCAGGACAACCGCCTCTTCAAGCAGGAGTTTGGGGACAAAATCAACAGCCTCCAGCTGGAAGTGGAAGAGCTCTCCAGGCAGCGGTGAAGAGATCCTTTTCTAACCTATTTTCTGGGCTGTGCTTCTGCTATGTCTAGGAGAAAGCAGGCAGGGCGATTGTGAAAGGAAGCAGGGGTTGGAGAGACAAGTGGCATTTGAGATGGCCGGCAGGCATTAACTCTGGGGAGGTGAAAAGCTTTGCGAGAGAGCAAATTTTTTAACATGCGTGTCTTTAGTTAGAACTGGAAAAGTCGGATTGGAAGAAAATGCAAAAGAATTACGTGGTCAGCAGAAACCACCAGCAAAAGTCCAGACCTTACGTGGTGGTGGAATATGAGAAGCGGGTTGCAGAACATCTCTTGGGTGGAAATGAAATGTCAGGATATTTTTCTGAATACGGAAATGTCCATGGGGGCTTTCCGCACTGCGGTTAGATTTGTTGGGCGCCTGCCGATAGCCACCTCTTTTTAGAAACCTGCAGCGCAAGAGATGCAGGACAAAGATCACCACAAGCTGCAAAACCTCTTTGGGACACTTGGTAGATGCTCAGTCTGCACTGAGGTCACGCGGCACGTTAGCCTGCTCTAGGGAATGAGAGGGAGCTGGATGCGTGCTGCAACGCGCAGTCAGGTCTCTGACGGCAAAATAGACCTCCCCAACATCCAGTGTTGCATCAGGTTTCCCACTGTAATAGCACAATTTGCTTTTACTGTTAGCTTTAGATACCAAACACTGAAGAGTTTGGAGCAAGGAATGTCACTCCTGGTTGTCAGTCTGACAAATGGTGCTGTGATTTTTATTTTTATTTTTGTGTTTTTTTCCCCCAGCTGAAACTGGTCTCAGTTTTGCTGGGAGGCAACCAAAAAGCTGGAAACCAAATGTAGAGAACTTGGCGAGAGCTATCATATTTTGCCCTGCAGTGTCATCACTTTACCAGTATCAGGAAAACAGAGAAATCCTCTTACCTTAAAATAGAAGAGCATCTCCCCTTCTGCAGCCGTGACGTGTCCTCTGTTTGTTGCAAGGTCCCTGCAATGAATTGTGTGGAAGCGTTGCTGGATGCATTTTTTTATTTTGTCCTCTCCCCCCACACTTGGCACAGCTTTTTGTTTCCTTTTTTTAACAAGTTACAGAGGGCACACCCACAAAGCCAGCAAATGGCTTACAGCAAAAATGCGTACCAGGTCCTGGGCGCGCGTGGGTGAGCTTAACTGTGTTCTGGGGTATAAATGGGGAACGCATCTTCTCTGCGTGTGTGCCTTACACTGTGCCAGTTGAACTTGGTTAGTGGAGCGACCTGGGGAGGACACTTGCAAATCCGTTTATTTTTGCATCAGTTGGACTCTCTCATTCCTTCCTCGCTCAAGCTAAATCAAGATGACAGTGTGAAAATGACTGAGCCTCTTTTACTGGGAGGCTGTACTGCTTTCTTTAACTGGGTTTCGAAGCAGGGAGTTGTTGGGGGGTGCTGCAGTGGGTGGTTGGTAGGCTGGCTTGAATTATCTTCATTTAAGAGGAAATGGGGCTGTTTGTGGTGGTGTTTTTAAGCCACGTTATAAACGAGAATTCCCTCAGTTGGTTTGATTTTTTTAAATGTCAACACAGTCGAGGACTCATTTCTTATCGAAGTCTCCACCAGCTTTACTCACTTCAGTCAGGCTATGTAATTAATGAGGCTGTAGTCATAACGAGCTGTTGAAAAAAACTGTTGGAGCGGTATGGAGGCTAATGAGGGTAATAATGGATAATGTTGGTTTTAATAGCAATGAGGATTCTGAATGTTTTATAGTACAAGTCTTGCCACTAATTTCACCAGCAGATACTTAGTTTCTAGGCTTTGATTTTGGTGAGGGGGTCGTTCTTAGAGCAGCTACCATATTTACTTGTCATGATTTCGGGAAATTGAGTTTGTGGCACTACAGTCCCTGCTCCAAGAGCTTGGTGGCCGTTGTGCACAGGCAGGCTGCGGTCGTGGAGGCGCTGAGCTTTCTGGTGCCCCAGAGTAAAGGGTGTGCAATCCACAGCTAGATTTAGAGTCGTGCTGCTCTTCAGCCTGCTTTGGGCTGCATCAGGGACCTCAGATGGGCTTGTTCATCTGTCCTTGACCTGCTGATTAGTTGTCCTCCTGAATATTAATGTGCCGCACTGAGCCATGTCTTTGTTCCTTGCGGCTCGATGTGCTGCAGCACACGCCGCGTGGCACTGACACAGGATTCTCGGCTGCGGTACTGGTGCAGTTCCATGGCTCAGCTGCTTAGTGGTCTTGAAGGAGTATCTGCCATCACTTCGTTAGGGTAGACCAGGGAGTTGATTACGGTCCGTAAAAGAGCATACGCATCCTGTTTTCAGCCCCCTGGGCTCGCCGCTCCTGGTCCAGCCCATGTACGGACCTGCTCACATGCTGTTCCTCAACCGAGGGCAGTAGCAGAGCAGGTTCTCCTCCCGGGGAGGAGCCCTCAGTTGCTCCACGAGGACCAAGTCCCACTTCCAGGTGAGGTGTCAGAAGAATTGCCACAGTTCTCAGGGAGGGACAGTCCATCCATGCTGTGTGGATGGCGTTGGGAAGTGGTCAGGGATGATGGCTTTGGTGTCAGAGCCTGTCCTGGAGCAGTTGACGTGCCGAAGAAAACCTGTTAAACAGCGCAGAGATCAACAGTTTTCTAATACATGAATAACTGAGTATTTTTAAGGACTTGCAGACATAGTCAGCAGGTTTGTTTCCTGCAAAATTGTGCTAGAATTAGATGAAGAATTTTTAGACTTTTTTTTTTCTACCCTGACATATTATGGCTTAACACACTGCGAGAGAACTTGTTATTCAAGGAGGCAGTTGTCAGCTCCTGAGTTGGGGTTCAGTTGCTTTAGTGTAAAGAGAGGATTAAATGATTAAATAGTTCATTTGCTTTTGATGTCGAGCATTACAAAACCATAACCTTTATTCACAATTCCACCCCTGTATTGTAGGAGCCACCTTGAACTAGAACTGAAGCGGGAAAGAGACAGATGGTCACAGAGTCACCAACGCAGCCAAGAAAATAAAAAGGGGGCAAAGAACTGGCTAAGACAGGTAATGTGACTTTTATCCTTCTTGCCTTGTGTTTGAAATCTGGTTTCATTTTGCTCATTTGCTTTTCCTGAGCTTTATGAGGCAATAAGTATGTATTGTTGCTGTGCCACTGCAAAATGAGCTTTGGAATGTGTTTTTACATGCAGTAAATAGGTGGTTTATTGAGTTGAGCCTCACAAGAATATTCCGAGTGTTACGTTTCATTGCAGAACACTGATTTCCTCTTCCAAGCTGGATACCTGACAAAACCTTGGCAGTGATTGTCATTTTCCTTCACTAATTCAATAAAAGCAAGTGTAATACAGCAGGAGAGATGCTGTAAACATCACATCTTAAGAAAAGCAAACTCCCTCGGTTTTATTTCGTGCATCATAATACAGGATATTCTCCTGAAAGAGGTAAACAGTAAAACTTGGAAGACATGATTATTTTTTGAGGGCATCCCAAGTCACTTTCAGTGTTCTTTTAGTGCTGTGCGTTAGTGAATTCAGTGTTTTTTAAAGCAAAACGTTGTGTTCATCTTGAGAATAAAACTCATAGTCCCCAAGTGAAACTCCCTTTTTAGCAGTCAATTTGCCTTTGAAAGTGAAAAATCTGCTCTGCGGCTTTTTCTGTAAAACGAAACACGCTCTTTTGCTGGGAATTGGCAGCGAAACAGTTGTTTTGGAGAACAAAACTTGCAACTATGAGAACTGTGAAGTGATAGAGGTTGTTTCTGCAATTCCCACGTGTGCTGCTGCACTTGAGAGTCACCTTCACTGGGCTCCCCTGGGCCAATTTTCCTTTTTTTTTTAACCAATATTACACATGGTTACAGTGAAGTTATTTACGCATCGTGATTCATTTATCAAAAAGTGATGTTTGCTGTAGCAGAATAGCTATAATTCAGTAGAAGGAATCGGGAGCTATGTGCAGTGCAGTTGGCCAGTAAAAATGCAAACAAGAAACCCCAGAAGCGAGTAGCCTGATCTGTAAAGCGAAGGTTGGTCGGCTCTCGGGAAGGCAGAACAGCTGGTTTTCTTCGCTGCTTAGCTGACAGCCTGTCGCTGGCCTTGAGTCTGCATGGGGTCACCCTCCTTCCCTCAGTAGGTGAGCGCTGTAGCACGAGTGGGGCGCTCCCACTAGGAACGAATGGGCCAACAGTCAAAAAAGCAATTTCAGAACGGCCTTTTTAAATTATTTTTTTCGGCCACAAAACTTGGAGGTGGGGCTTGATCCGGTGGAAGTTTGCATTTGCAGAAGTTGAAGCGCGCCGCTGAGATCGTAGTCACGATGTGAGCGCGGTGCAGGCGTGGGTGACTCTGCCCGGGCAGGCGGCTGGTTTTTGACAGCCGTGTTCCACTGTGATGTGATGGAGATACGTGGCTCGGGCTGTGACCCGGGGCTTACCTGGGGAGGAGGGGAGGATTTGTTTCCTTTCCTGGCTGAGAGGATTCATCTTGCTGATCAGTCTTTAAAAAGCCTATTCAGCCTGTCTACCTGTTCCACCTCTGCTGTTTAAAAAAAAAAAAAAAAAAAGACTGTGAAGTTTCTTGTACCTTCTAGTAAAAGGAGACCACGGGACGTGTTCAAGAGTCAGTCTCTAAAATGTGAAGTCAGCTTTTTGTTCACAGGAAAAGGAAAGGATGTAGAGCTGCTCCTAGGGTGGATCGGTGTTGGTGTGCTTTCACGTGGCCACATACACCTCGGTGCCAAGGAGGGGCAGATCAATATTCCTGAAGGATCAATGTAAACTCTCCCTTTGTAGCGTGGCAGCAGTGAACCTGGAGTCTTCACATAGCTCAACTGATGGGTAAATGTTTCCTTTTGGCAGGATGGGAAGCTCAAAATCCAGGAAGAAAACGCTAAAGTGAAGCAGCCACTGAGAGAGGAGAACAGCATCCTGCCACACGAGTATGGAAGAAAAGAAATCCTGGTTTTGCCTTCTCCTTTTCTAAGTCCTGCTTCCCTTTCTCTGGTTTCTTTGCTGATGGGAAGTTTGGAACAGCAGAACTTCCCTTTCTAAGAAAGATTTTTCAATCTAATGTCCTTTGTTGGTGTCTCTGCTGCTTTTTCGTAGCTTTTAAAGGGAGGAAGGAGGTTCTACTGCTTGCTATCAGCATTTCTGGATCTGAAAAGCTCTGCCTCTCTGCCATGTACCTTTGAGTTTGTTTCTGTATAAATCTGCTGTTTACTAATTTTTCTTACTTAATGAACTGTCATAAGCCCAATGCTGCAGAGACCTGGGACCTTTGGTACTCGTGTCCAAAGAAAGGTATCTTTGTTGGTGAGGGAAGGGAGAAGGTTGGTGGATCAATGGCATTTGGAGCTAATAACCGGTGGCTTCTGTACAACAACAGAAGCTGTTGGAGAAAGATAACTTGAAATAACATTTCAAGGAGACGGTTGTATAAAGCAGTTCAGGTAGCGTGTTTCTAAACTCAGGGTTAGAGGGAGGGATTCTTGTTGTAGGATTTGTTTAGTATTTGAAAGCTAAGTTTCAGATTTGGTTTTAAATGTCAAAAAGATGTTTTAAAAGCCGCAGGGAACAGCTCTGTAACGAGGACCTTGCTCGCAGGTGGGGACAGCCTATTTGAACTACTCTCAGTATCAGTGAAAAAACGCAGTGCTCTGACACAGTGCGCTGAGTGCCAATATAAAGTTAATCAGAGAAGTATTGTCTTAAAAATAGCATGAGCTCAATTCAAAACTGCTTTAGCAGATATTAAAAACCTTCCAGGCCTTAGGTGCTGTTTACCCCGTTTCACCTTGAGTTGTTTAAGCAGCATGAATGTCAGGCTGCCGACGTATCTGGAAGGCTTCAAAACACATTATCGCTGCCTGTTCACAGACATCGTAGGGCATCAAACGTTTTGCAGTAAAATGTTTAAATCTAGTTTTAAACTGTTTGTATGATCTAAACAGTCTTTTCTATGTTCGTGCCTCCTTTCCTCTCTTTTTCTGAAGGTGCTTTGCAGGTTTTTCTCCTGCTCATCCCATTTAGCTGGGTGTGCTGCATGTCTCAACGGCGCCAGTCACATCTGCCGCTTTGCCTCGCTGGCTGCCGAAGCTTGTGAACACCTCGTCTCTCGTGCGAGCAGACGTGGCAGCGTGCTTTTAAAGGAACAAAACCAAAAGTCTTATGGGTGGGATTTTAAAAACAGGCTGAAGGAATTCTCTGATAGTTCAGGTGTTTTTCTTAAATGATGCGGTGACTGAAGCACCAGCTCCGAGTGATGATGTTCTTCTCTTGCAGGTCATTGAGCGGCACACAGGACGAGCAGGTTGGTGATTGGGGTTTGGTGGGTTTTTTTTTTGGATTGAAATGCTGAAGGGCAAGGGTACGGAGGGAGCTCCAGGGTCACTGCAGCATCTTCCCTGCCCAAATACCCTGAAGTTTGTCCTTCAGGTTTTGCCTTGGTGAGGATTTGTCTGTAGAATCCATAGCAGCAATCATTCCCTGGTGGAAAAGTGCTGCTTATCTCATTAGAAAGGCTTTTCAGTGGTTGTGCTGTGCCTACGTGAGTTCATTTTGCCTCCTCAGCACAGATGTGTTGTTTTTTAAATGAATATCAACCCCTTTTGTTACTCTTTTGCCCTATGCCTTTTCTGGGTTGGTGTGTCTAAAAAGAACGATGGAAGCATAATACAATGTAGTGTTTGTGAAAACGGTGGTGTTTAACCTCCGTGGTGGTGTTTAACCTCTGTGGTCCGGGCTAGCGCTTTGCCAGTTGCTCTGTAGGCCAGAGGGAAGGGCTGGGTTGGTCGATTGGTTTGGTTTGGTCTTTTCCACGTATATCAAATTGACCAGAACCCGTTCTTTCTCCCTGGGTGCCTGGCGAAGCGCGGCTTCACCCCTGACTGTCAATGCGATGCTGCAACACTGGTTTTGTGCCTCGTCTACGGGGCATTTCTGCATCTGTCAGCTCTTTTTTACAGTGAAAAAGCTGTTTAGGTCCCTCCTTGTTGCTGGGCCGGCAGCCTTGATCTCAGCCGGAAAACGGAGCTGCGTGGTCCTTGGTTCACGCAGCCGTGCTGTGTTTTCCCCCTCCGCCCTGTGGTGTAGCCAGTGCAACTGTAGATCATCCTGCAAATGCTCGGTGGTCCTGTGTGGTTGCACCGTGTGCCTGTGGACAGAGAGGGGTTAAAAACACAACTGTGGGAAATCTTCCTCCCTGTTGGAAGATGGGGATCAGCCACAGAGCTCTAATGCAGCTGCCATGTAAAGCAGAGTGTCTTGGTTTTCACTTGGGGTTTAGGAAGAGCTGTCAGGACCTGGAAACGCCGAGATCTGCCAGCTCTGCCAGGAGGAAAGCAGCCGAAGCAAAAAAAAGGTAACTCCCAAGGCTTGTGTTGTCATCTCTGTCATCTGGTGAATGCGCGTTTCCTCTGATTTTTATTTTCGAACAGCACAGATTTCCTATCGGGGACTTGGGGCAAAGAAACAACCCCTTTTCTGAAGTCCACTTTACCCTTAAACTTGTTAAATAGTGGTCGCCTGAGGGTTCCCCGCTCTGCTCTGTGTTCAGTGGTTTGTTTTCCCTTCCCCTTAGCAGCTTCTTCCCTTTCTAGCCAAGTGGGTTTTTTTCTGGGATCAGTCAGAAGTGAGAATAGAAGGTGTTGACACTTGGGTGTTATTTCTCCCCTTAGGACACCTTGCTGCCCTTTCTTATTTTTATTCTTCAGCTTCTTCTCAGCAGTGCCGCCTACCCGGCACGCGGCATGCAGGGCTCTGACCTCCGCCCCTGGGTAAAGACGAACCGGTACCTCGGTTCCAAATGGGTCTTGGGATTTTTTTGGGAGGACTGGGAAGCACAACGAGGTTACCTGATGAGGAAGCGTTCAGGCTTATGCAGAGAGGCCACCTCTGGCCAAGTGACCAGTGATGAGTTGCTGCTCTTTCGGGCAGGGGCTCCCCGCTGTGGGTGGGTTTGCAGTGCTGCCCGGCACAGAGACGGGGCTGGCAATTAGGGGTTTCGCCAGAGTAAAGAGCTGCTCCCGAGCCAGCCTGCTCCGCAGCGCCCACGAAGACGGTGTTCCTCTTCTCCCCAGCGAGGCAGGACCATGATACTTAGAAGAGACAGTGGGGGGAGGCCCGATTGCCCACCCCAGTCGCCCCGCGAACCTCTCCTGTTCACATGTGGAAACTCTGCGTAGATTTCCTAGTCTTTCCCTTTTCCATGTTTGAGAAAATAGTGAGTTCAAAGCAAAGCAAATGCCACACAGCTTTATATTCCACCCTGATATATTTCCAAATGCATGTGCACATTTAAATACTGATCTCCAGCAAGACTTGTTGTTCTGATGTGTTTATAGGGCTTTAAAATATGCACGTGTACCTCTTGTGACAAAATGCTCAGTGGACGGAGTCAATTAGAACTTGAATGGTTCATTTTCGGTAACTCTTACCTGCTTTACTGCAAGCCTTCACCTACTCTCATCTGACCGAAGGAGCTTTGAAGGAGCGTTGCTATAAACTGGTCCTGAGCAGAGGAGCAAACTTCTGGTCTCCAGAGGGGATAAGAGTGGAGTTTCAGAGTGTCTTTCTCTAGCCCAGGGGAGGATTTGGGTTGAGGGAATGATAATGAAAGAAAACGTTGAGTTTCTTTGTGTTGCTCATGTTTTGAGCATCTCCTTAATTTTTCTGTCCTCCTCCTGCTTTCCAGAACATCTGCAAGAACTGTGGCGGCATCTTCTGTGAAGCCTGTTCAGCGAATGAGCTGCCCCTCCCGTCTAGCATTAACCCCGAGCGCGTCTGCGATCCCTGTCACAAGCAGCTCATCCAGCAGTATTCGACCAGTCCCTTGTAGGGGACGCGTTGCAGAGAGAGGTGACCAAAAAATGGTTGTAGCTGACGATGGTTTCTAGAGTTGTTCGGGGGGAATGTGAAGAGAAGACACTTGCCTGTTGTTCTTTGGAGGTCAGAGGGGAAGCAGCTTCATGGTGTTTACAGTCCCTTGGGACTAAAAACAGTGTGAGCCTTCCCTGTACTGAAATCTCCCTGCTCTCGGAGCTGAGCCTCTCCTGGGGAGAACGACGTTGAGACTGTCCCCAGGGGTGCTCAAAGCAGCCGCGGGGCGCAGCGAGAACAGAGCTCCCTCGCCCCAAAATGAGCTGTGTGTGCGTGTGTGTCTGCGTGTGCGAGTGGGGAACGGTCTCGTCCTCAAACGCGTGGGGTGGAAGCGTGCTGCTGCTAAGCAAAGGCGCACTGAAAACAGAACGGGAGCGTTTTGAATCCTCCTGTCCGGCTGCACTTGAAATACCACATCCCTGTCCCCGTTGCCTTTGATGAAGGCTGAAGCGTGCTGCATCGGTGCCGGGTGTAGGAAGGGCGGGTAAGAGGCCAATAAACACATACAGCTTCATCTCTTGGGCTCAGCCCTCTGGCCGCGGGCTCACTATGCAAATCAGTATGGAAAAATCAAACAAGGCTGTGAAAGTTCTCGTGTGTTTTAGGGGGTGGGTGGTGTAGGGGCTTCTGAGGTGCGCACCATGCGAGAACTGACGACTTGTACTGATAAGGGCCTTGAGGCATCTGGGACCTTCCTCTGGGAGACCCTCACTGTGACTTTGTGACCACACTGCGGTGGTCAAAGCGAAGGGTGGCGCTGCACCTCGCACCTCGCTGTGGGAACCGGAGGAGTTGGGATTCCCCAGCATTTAGATACAAAATCCTCACACAGGAGGTTTAGGGCCACTTCGATCCACCTCTCCCCCTTGTGCACAAGAAAAAATGGCTGTAATAAACCCGGCATTTCACTTTTTTTGTTGTTGGATCAAAATGAAGGTGAGATGAAAGGGGAATGCTTTTCACCTACTAGAAATTCTGATTCGAAACAGTGTAAAGCGGTTTCACACTTCATGCTACATCATTCTTTGTTGCTGTTACCTCAAGGAATTTTGTGTTACTCCAAAAAGCAGTGGTGGTTTCCTGACGAAGCACGTAGCGTGTCACGTTTGTGTTAGGTCTGGTTTATACTGGAAGCCTACTTGAGTCTTTAAGACCACAGAATGTTTTGTAGTCCATAGAAAACTGGTGTATTTATATGTGACGAATGCATTTGGTTTTGTACAGATCTGATGAGGGGTTGGTGGTTTAATTGCTCGGAGGGGATTTTCTATTCGTTACACTGGCTGCAGCCGCATTAAAAAGCACCTCAGAGCTGAGGTCATTTACATGAGCGGTGCTACTTGGTACCAGGGATTCCTTTCTCCTGGTTCCCTCCAGGCCTCGGTGTGTTCAGCCACCCAAGTTCTCCAACTCCTTTAGTGCCCCTCAGAGCCCTTCACAGGGGTAGTTATCCGTGCTGCTGTCCTGTCGAGTAGATGAGTAGTTGTAAACAGCGTTGAACTCTGAAAAGCCTAGAATTCAAGAGTGGGCACACTGCTTTGCAGGGGTGAGACACCATAGATGAACGGAGATGCGCAACTTAGCGTTAAGAGTTTTGGGTACAAACTGTACACATTTACGAGATTTGAAAGTCCCGCATCCAAACGTAGGGTGACTCATCCCCCAAGGAGAAAGTGAGACCCACACCATTTCCGTGTTAGAGGATTAAACTGGAAACCAGGCACTTAGTGTAAATAGTATTAATGCTGCCATGTCCCACATGGTGCAGCGCCGGAGCCCCCGCTTATTTGTGACTGTTTCGGCAGCAGCGGCTGCCGCTCTGCTTGTTCCAGGTGAAGGCTGTGACTTGTTCATGTGAAAAGGACAGCTCTCGAGCGGGTCCTGTGCAGTGACATGAGATCTCTAGGGCCGTGCAGGGAGGCAGCTGAAAACCCTTCAGCATGCAGCTCCGCGGCTGTTTGGAAAGGTCAGAGGGAGACGCTGCTCCCTGCCAGCTCTCTGCACCAGCACCCGCCTCTTTCCCGGCATATTAGGCTCCCGGGAATGTCTGTGCCTGCCTGGAAGTACGGGATGTTGTGCTTTGTGACCCTGCAAATGTTCGAGGCACGTTTGCTCAGGTGCTGCTTGTAAAGCTGGAGTGTGGGCTGCCACCCGGCTGTTGGGGTTGGGGGGGAGCGCAGGGCAGTTTCTTCTGATGTTAATTTTGTTCCACATGGTAATAAACACTTGATCACTTGTATCCCGTGTCCTGAGTGGTCTTTCCATCCCACACTGCTTTGGCTACACGCACGGAAGTATTTCAGAACCGGTAACGGATGACAGACTGAGAGAAGCGCGGTAGGAGGGATGAGGCACTGGCGCCTGCTGCGGTGTGGGTGAGAATGCTGAAGCGCTCTGGTTCTGTTAATTGCAAATATTGGTGATTTAGTACTGCTTTGACCACCACGATGCAGTCGGAGACTAAAACTGCTCCATCTCACAGCATTTCCCAGTCCTCTGCTACAGCTGCTTCTGCTTTTGCAACAGACAATCTTTCCAAAGTATGTCAACACAATTTATTACATGCTTTTACATAATGCTAAACTAAATTTTACACAGTTTATCCTTGTTACTGAGCAGCGACACTCGTACTCGGTCTTCATGCCTGTATCCACGGAATGTGTTCGCTTTGGCCTAAAAAGGAAGAGGAAAAAGAAACATTACTACCTTCTTGCAGCTCATGGCTTTCCTCTTTTTTCACGGGTGCGTGCACAGACATGGGGACAGACACAGGGGGACAGACACATACACGGACGGACAGACAGACACACACATGCAGCTATGGACAGGCACACACGTGAACATGAACACACAGACACACACCCTACACGTGCGGACAGACACACAGACAGATGACACATGCAGAAACGGACACACACACCCCACACACATGGGACAGATGTAGACACACACGGACACACCTGACACATGGACAGACAGACACACACAGACATGGACATATGCAGACACAGACACATGCGGACATGGACACATACATGTGGATACACACATGGAGACAGACACAGACACACACCCCACACAGATGTGACACACGAACAGATGGGCTGACACACAAGGACACCCAGACAGACACATACAGATGGACACAGACACAAACACACGGGCACACACCCCCCCACAGGACACACAGGGACAGACACACAGTCACAGACATGGACATACACATGGGGACACAGGGGAACGCGGACATGGACACACATGGACACACATAGACACGGGGACACACAGGGACAGACACACAGACATAAACATGGACATACACATGGGGACACAGGGGAACGCGGCCATGGACACACATGGGACACACATGGACACATAGACGGGGACACACAGGGACACATACACACCTCACACGGGGACACACACAGGGACAGACACACAGACATACACATGGGGGGACAGGGGAATGCGGACATGGACACGTGACACACATGGACACATACACACCACACGCATGCAGACATGGGGACACATGGGGACATGGGAATGCGGACAGGGGAAGGCACGTGACACACATGGACCTATGTAGACACAGGGGCACACACGGACACATACACAGCTCACACACACGTGACACCTACATATGGACACAGACAGACACACATTAACACACACGGACACACGCACGTGGTGGGTGTGGGGGTTAATTGCACAGGGCAGTGTCCCAGCCCAGAGGCCAGGGACTGTTGTGGATGTTCCCGCTCCCTTGAATCTGCCCCAGGAGCTCATCCCAGGCCTGGAACAGAAATGCGGGGCGGGGGCAGGAACTCTGGGAGCAGTGACCATCACCCCCCGCCTTCCCAAAGGGAATTCACGGAAGCACTCCAAGCTGGCCAGAGCCATCAGTAAAGGCCCCTGTGGTGCTGGGAAACACTCCTCCTGCAGGGGGGAAGGGGGGGAGCGTTGCCTTGTGGTTTCACTGAGGAGTGTGACATGATGGTGTGACAGCCATGAGAACTGCCACACCGCACTGCAGGAGTGCCGCCTCCCTCAGGCTCACACCCACCACAGCCCGCAATTTTTTCCTTGGAAAAGGCAAAGCCAGATATACAGTTTCAGCGCTGGGGAGNCCACACACACACACACACACACCCGCCTTGTTAAGACTGTGGAAAAAACATTACAACCTGTTTGCGCTGAAAAAAAACAGGTTGACTTGCACACTGAGCTGTGAGAGAGTGGATGGATTTAAAAAAAAAAAAGGAAAATGAAAAAAACCACTGTTGCGCGCTGCAGCAGGCCTCAGCCTGGCAAAGGCGAGCTGCTGCACGGCAGCGCAGTGCCTGGGCGGCGCAGCACGCTCTACCAGCTCTGCCTGCGGCGGCAGGAAGGAGCTGCTGCCCCTCGCCCACAGGACTGCGAGCCCCTGCACTGGGGATCGGCAGGCCGGAGCGGCCACGCTCGGTGCCTGACCTCACCTGAGCTGTCATCGGCCCCTTTGGCCACTCCAAATGCCAGCATTTAAGCTAGGTGCCATCCCAAGTAGCAGAAATAGTGAGCCCAAGGCATGTGTTGCTAAAAATGGACCAGGAACAGCAGAGAAGGATGCACTTACCAAATCTGAGACCATGCCACTGTCACTAGCAGTCTTGTTTTGCCTCTGGATGTTTATTCAGGAATAATTCAATGGCGCTGCACTCTGGGAAACAAGTTGAGAGAGGCAGTCTGGGTTCAGTACCTTCTATGTGTTACATTTTCTTCCTTTTCCTTTTTTTTGTGCAACGCCAATGCCACAGTATATGGTAATTTGGAAATCTACACTTCAGACAATCCTTTTGCACAGGGTGTTAATAGCAGCAGGAATCCTTGTGCCAAACTTCCCCAGAAGCTGAGTCTTGGGGTTGTAAGACCCCCCTCCTCTGTACTTACGCAGCTGTGACCCCTCCTTAGCCATCGCAGCGACCGCATCCTCTTGGCTTGCAAAATGCACATCCGCTTCTGTAGCATCTCCGTGGGAGTTGTATTCTACCATGATCCTTGTGGGCTTCAGCGGCGCAAAAAACTAAAAAGGAGGAAAAAAAACCCCGAGTTTGGTGAGAAAGAAACAACAGAACAGCAACACGCCCTATTACCGAGAAACGCTGTTTTTCACTCATAAAGCCTGTCCAGTTATGGGGGAGGGGGGGTCTGAGCTCTTGAGTAGAACACCCCCCCTCTGTCCGGGTGAAGCCCAGGCACACCCAAGTCCCCTGTCCCAGGCTGCACCGCCTCCCGCCCTCTGCAAGCTCCTGGCAGAATAATTCTTGTCAGGAATGAAAATCCTGACGCAGCACACATGTTCTGTACATGTCAAAGTCATTACGTGCAGGTACATTCACTCTGTGATGCTGTATGCTATTAAAATGAAGTTAAATTGATACTAAAAAGATTCTGAAATTCATTTTTGTACAATCAGCTACTCTGAAATCTAGCTAAGATTACAAATGGCTACTGGAGTCAAAGCGACGGGCATCAAGACAGCCCAGGAAGCTTTAATCCGTTCTTATTTATGGAGGAAAGCGTACCACTGCTGTGCCACGGCAACCCTGGGGAGTCTGTGACCCTCAGCGAGGTCCGGCTTCCAAGCACAATCAGCCCGAAACCACGCGGCACTGAGGCCTAACACGGACGCAAATAAATAATGATTTGAAGTAATTTCATCTGTAACAATTAATCAAGGGTTTGCGTTGGTAATTTCATTCATAGTTTTACCGTTACTCACATCTATTATGTCTTGGGCACTAGTCTGGGTAGGAAAACCCCTCACGTGGACAAAGTGCAGCGATGATGAGATGTTCCCAGATTCTAAAACGGACCCGGAGCTTTCTGTTCCTTCCCTGCACGATTCTGTGGAATGGAAGAAAAAAACCATCATTAACGCTTGCAATTATCACCTCCCTCACGTGAAAGCTGCAGACACGCAGGGTCACGTTCACAGCAGATAGTGAGACTAAACAGAAGGGGCTTCAAAGAACATGCACGACGGGGAGGGACTCACTACTTTCAGAATCGGAGCCTCCTGCGTTGCTCAATCCCCTTTCTTCAGAAACGGCTTCGTGTTCTTTTCTCACTCTGGGGTAGGTCACCATGTGCCTGTCATAAGGCACGTGCCTTTGCATTTGATGCTTTCTACTTACGTACACTTCTATGTATCTAAAATTCAAAGGAAAAGATTGCATGGCACACCTGGCACCTCTGCAAAGAACACGAGGTTCTGCAAAAGCACCGTTACTTCAGGACGTTCCCCTGTCTGAGCTCGGCTCACGCACCAGGTGTGAGAGCCGTGGCAGGGCAAGCAACGGTCTGGAAGAATTAATGCGTTTAAA
Source organism: Ibidorhyncha struthersii (assembly GCA_013398815.1). Taxonomy (NCBI): domain Eukaryota; kingdom Metazoa; phylum Chordata; class Aves; order Charadriiformes; family Charadriidae; genus Ibidorhyncha; species Ibidorhyncha struthersii. The sequence goes on from VZSZ01005772.1 coordinate 441,781, forward strand.
CTGCACAGTTATGTTTATAAAAGCCCTTTTGCAACTTGCAGTGACAGCCACTCTCTGGTATAAACCCCCACACTGTGAGACATTACTGATTTGGTCTGGACATAGTCTTTACTTTACAGCCTTATACACAGCTCTGGTAGAAGGGATCAAACGCTTACAAGCCAAAATTCTGTTCTGTCGCAGAAATACAGATTTATTTCCTCTAAAAAATGTTTTCTGGTTCCTTCAGTAGTATGCATCCCTTTTGAGCAGCCCTGTACGCGAGGCTCCTTCCCCCTCATTGCGTCTCTGCAAACTGCACTATTCCCAGCTCTACAAACCCCAAACTAGCAATCAACGCCCAACCCCAAAACAGGTTACTGAGACTGGCAGACGCACAAGGTCACATTAAAGACTTCAGCGGAGCCGTAAGATTTTATGAAGATGTTAAGATATGGCTATGAAAGTGATGGGGGGGTGTGGAAGTCGTGGGTACGACACCCCAATATGTAATGCCACATTGAGGGACTCTAGCAAGATCCCGCTTACACCGTAGAAAGAAAAAAAAGACAACAACAAACGCTTATTTGCAGGTTTAGTAAAAGTATAACATTATAATGCCTTTTATTTGTGTCTGCCCACCTCAGACCCCTCTAACTCAGAGCTGCCTGTGCTCATCTTCCAGAGTGCTGGCACCACTACCAGCGGGGCCCCACGAAATTCATGAGCAGTGTTAAATTAGGCAATTTCCACAGCACTGAAGGAATAAGGAGATAAAGAAGCTCCAGTAAGGGAAGTAACCCCCCTGTACAGGCTGACAGAGCTTACGGCTCAGCCCCCCGAAACCCACACTCGGTGCGGCGCACAGCTGAAGACCCTTTTTGGCTACAACGCATCGCCCCGGGAGAATGAACGAGAGCAAGCGGACGGCACGTCTGGAAACCACTCAGTTTCTTGGGTAACCACACAGGAACAGAGGCGTCTGAGCTTGGGCAGGTGAGTCACATTGGCTCTCGTTCGATCGTGATGAAGCAAAAATTAACGGCAGATTGAGAATTAATTAATTGCTATTGGAGGGTAGGGAAGCATGTCAGTTAATTCAATTATTGGGCACACCTACAGAGCAGCCGTTTTCTATTAATATGGGTGGGGGGAGAAGCACAAGGAAATGCCGACTGGGAACAGGAAATAGAAGAAAGGAAATAGATGCTGTGTAGAGGTGGTACAGTTTAGAGAGGTCTTTTTCCTACTTGGTATTCAGAGAGAGAACTCAGTGGGTAATTAAAGAAAAATCAAAAATCTCAGCAGCTTAAAAGCGATGTGAGTTTGGTTTTTTCTCCTGATTGCAGCTCAGCATTATGGGAAAAAGCGGCACAAGTTTCTGCTTGAGAAAGAGAGGCTCTTGAGAGAAAGTTGTGGGGTATAGGGCTCAATGCTCTGGAAGAACATGGTTCCTCCTGAGTAAGGAGGACAGCCCAGATGGATGTGGTCACCAGAGAGAGAGAGACTACTGTGTGGTGTTGGCTGGCAGTCAGCGGGGGAGCGGATTCAACCTAGAGGTGAGTGGTAGCTGTGCTTCGTACAGTGTACTCCTCAAGCGGAGACACTGGCAGTGGTTGGTACTGGGCTCAAGGGAAGGGTTAGGGTTGCCAAAATTGTGGAAAACACCAGGGAATCGGGTGGAAATTTGGCAAGGGCAAATGGCCAGAGGAGGCACAGGATCCCTGTGCCCTTGTGACTGGGAAGGTGGTGTCTATCTAATGTTCCCTGCTCCGAATGCCATCACCCCATTTTTGTTGAGAGGGGAATACCTTCAGGAATACTTAAAAAGAATTGAGACTTTCTCTGAGAGGCCCCAAATTCCCCCAGGATATCAGTGCTGGAGGTGCCTTGCAGCATGCAGAAGCCTGCAAAAGGCTTCATCTTCTTTTCTCTAATTTTGTCAACGTTCTAAAGAAAACCTCACTGGAGGAGGCAACGCTTTGGTTACACAGAGTATTTCAGGTGGTGCCATTAAAGAAGAAATGTTTTAAGCCACAAAGTAACAGTCTGACACCACGATGAGAAAGATGTAGGTATGATTTCTACTAAAACTTTGAATCTAAAATCATAGTGCAGGGTTTTAAGGGTGATAAAGGCAGAAGCTACCTTAATAATAGCGTGAGTATGGGACAGCCTAAGATTAGCTGCTTCATGTTGTAAGAAGCAAGCTGCAAGTCGCACAGCTCGCTTCATACCATGTTCTCCCACCCTCGGCAAGCCCGGTGAAGTACTTACCTATTTCCCATGTATTCCCGGTGTCGTAACAAGGCTTTAGCTGCCATTTCAGGAGCTGCAAACTGCACGAAAGCTTCTCCTGTTCTTCTTTCTCCCCGATAAACGAAAGCTATGTCACTAATTTTCAAACCTATGGAAGGGTGGGGAGAAAAAGGCATTGATATTGTCAGGAACTTGTGCCATAGCTCAGACATCTTTTTTCCTTATTCTTCTGGTTTTGGACAAGCTAATCGAGCAGTTAAATAGTTCTGAAACAACTACTCGCGCTGGCCTGCATACCTTTCTGTAAAACTTTTTTCTAACTCAAATTTACTATATTCATTTAAATTACTTTTCACAGAAGGTTTAACTGCCAATAATGAATGAATTTGAGGCTTCAAGTAACTATGAAAACAAGTGAATCCACGTTCTAGACAACAGAGAAGTCAGAACACAAGTGCTCTAGACGTTTTCCCTTATTATTATGGTAATTATCCCCCATCCGTTTAAAACCCAGCTCAAATTTACAGAACTTCAGTTTCTGTTGTGTATCTTCTTGGGGAGCCTGTAATCCACTAAACGGCTATATCTGATGTGATACAGTGCACGCTAGGCTGAGCTCCTACTTTTACTTTTTCCAGGAATGCCTTTTTGCGTACCTCTTTGCGCCTTGTTAGTTTCTCAAAGGGTCTCCCCAAGCTCCTAAGAAAAACAGAAATACTTGCTCGACAATGCTGCCCCAGTCATCTCCTTGGGATAACTCTGCTACCAGATGCCTTCAAACACACTGAACTACCGGTTATCGGTTGAAAACTTTGCTATTGGTGGCATCTGCTTTTGGCACAACTGTGGTTATTCTGGGTCTCACTGCTATAGGACTCTGTGCATGCCTACCTGAAAAGGAAGAAGCTGGGGGGGCAGAACTGGTTTTGGTTCAGTCTACAACTTAAACTTTACCTAAGACTATGTCAATTTATTTTGCAAAACCTAGGAAGGCTTCTTTCCTAATGAATGCAGGCAGCAACCACCTGGATTGCTCTAGCACTGAGTGTGGGAGGTGAGTGCACACACACACACACTGTGCATTACTAACTCAGCTGAGAACTCCTGCAGTTAACTTTCACAACCATTAACAAGCCAGCAATAAAAAAACCTGCTGTTAACAGTGGTAAACGAGATCTGTCATGATTATATGTCTGTGAATACCTATGCTGCCTTCACTTGTACTTTAATTATCACACACGCATTTCCCCCCCCCGAACTTCGACAAATTATGCACTGGTAGCAATCCAATTGCAGATAATAAGATAGGGGTTCCTTCTCTCTTTCCTTCCCCCACCTCCGTAAGAGCGCTGCAAGTACTGATCCTAGGTTAGACCTGCAGGAAGGCAAAGGCGCAAGCAAGTCTTGCGGCCAAAAGCTTGCTCAGAAGCTTTAGTTACTTCTAGCTGCAGGGAGACAGCAACTCCTTATACTGTTTCAGGTGCTCAAGGCTGCATGTGCTTTTGTGGGTGGGTTTTTCTCATTTAGAGGAACAACAGCCTGACTAAGCATCAACTTGGAGAAGATTTCATGATTGGTTATGAAGGTCTCGTAACCAGAAAGGACAGACTAGGCTGAATTACCTGAGAAAAAATCTGCAATATCCTCCTCAGTGGAGCTGAACGGAAGGCCTCTGAGTAGTACAACTCCATCATTCATAGCTTGTGACTCATCCCGCAGGCTTCGAAGTAAGCCTTCTACATCACTATCGTGTACTTCAAAAACTGCAAGAAATACGGGCAGAAAACAAGTTTTCCCTCATGATATTCAGAAGGTGGCATTCCACAGGCAGCTTCTTCCCCCTCTGCAAAATTTCACATTTCCTCCCCCACCCCATACTCTCTGGTCCTGCAATGGTGCCCCTCACTGCAGAAGCCACTTGGCTATTCCCATCCAGCCCAGGAATTTTTGGCTTCGTGGTGCCTTATTGGCTAATTTGCTGCCCTGTTCCACGTCCTGCACTTCTCCGCACCAGCCCACTTTACTGTTCAAGCAGTTCTTATTCACTTTATCGTGAGTTCTCTTCCATTGTTAACTTCTGTCATTTCAAACCCACCTTTCACGTAGCGTGGGCCCATATACCTCAGGTGCTTTTCCAAGGCCCTCTGGACATCTGCTTTTGACTCCAGCTCGATCAAGGCATCCCCCCTGCGTCTCCCATCCCTGTTTAAGAGGAAGTGTATGCCGTTCTCACCATTTCGAATTCTACAGCCTAGAAATCAAGGAACAGACGATACAAAAAGATATGCAATGGCATCAAACGTGGGGGGTCTTTTAATTGCAGATGAAAACCGAATATCCTGCACAGTGCTACGCCCCTCAGCAGCGCAAAATATCGTCTTGAAACAAAGGACAGGAAACTAATATTTCTAACCTTAACTCTAACACACAATGCTTATCACAGATAAGCTGATTTGACATCCATCGGTTTCCACATGTGTATAACTGGATAATATGCGTTCTCATTTTGTTGGATAACTTACTTTTTAAGTTATTTGAAATCAAAACTAAATAGTCTTTCGGTCTCTATAGCTATATTCTGCGTGCTCTTTGTTCCTTTCCCCTAGGACTTCAAACTGACTTAATTTAGTTTGGCTGGTTGTTAAACCACTTAAAAACTTAGGTGTGACAATCTAGCCTACTCTGGAAGGATGTGCCCAGGACAGAGGGATCAGCCCTGCAAAGGTACGCACAAGCCCGTTAAACAGGATCAGAAAGCAACACTGAAGTTAAAAACGGTAAGCAAAAACCACACCAGTTTGTTTAAAAGAGGGTAGCTGGGGGGAAGAAGCCAATCGTACTGGTCTTAAAAGTAACCACTTTGCCTTGGACTGCCTTTACTGTGGAGATGCCAACTAAGAAGGGGAAGACTTGCTCGGTTAAATATAAAATGCCGTAAGGATGAGTTCTGAGTTACTGCCCAGCAGTTTGGGCGTTACTTGTTTTATATGTGTAAATCACAAATAATTTTGCAGCGACGTTAAAAACTCATCCTTCTCTGTCTCATGATCTTTACATTTTCTTTGTGTTAACTCATCATTAACTCCTAGGTGCAATAACACCACGCTGAACGGTTACGCGGGAAAATTAACGCCCGTACTATCAAAGAAGGTAAGCACGTCTTCCTCGGTGCAGGAGAAGGGGAATCCTTGTGCTCTGATGAGAAAGACGTTGTCATTTTCTGCCCCGGGTGACTCTGGCTCCTGCTGGGACAGGTGACCTTCCTGAGATGGCGCATCTGTAACCTGCCATCAAACAAACAAACAAAAAAAAACCAACCCAAAGCCAAATTAACAAGCGGAAGCATGCGGCTTTCGGCAGCGGTGCCCAGCAGGGTTCACCTTTCTGGGCAGCACGGCGGTAACGGGG
>VZSZ01005772.1:454563-483905 GCA_013398815.1 Ibidorhyncha struthersii
TCGCATTAAAAAAAAAAAAAAAAAAAAAGCTCCCTTAGGAATCGGTGGCAATTTAGGTGTGTGCAAAACCTTAACATTTTGCAGTTTTGCTTCGTAGGCAACAACCGAATGAACTTTGGTCCCTCCCCTTGGGAACAAAGATGAGGTACTTCTGACAATTAACATAAACCGGTTCAGTGACCTATTAATTAAAGTGAAGATGTGCTCTAGGGAAAGAAGGGAAATCCAAGCCGCTGAAAAAGGCGCCCTTGCAGAGCCAAGCTCCATTAAGGCCTTCACCCCGCTGAGTTTTCATGCGCGTTCGGAGTTACGTGCGAGCAGTTAGTGGGACCGTTGCCATAATATCTGACAGTTGCTAAAGGCTTATACTGATAACCAACAGATGTATATGTAGCCTGCTTTGAGAGAAGATACTCTGTCTTGGGAACTGGAGTGTTCTAGTAAGTTGTGTTCTCATGGAGACAAATAACACTGGCGTTGGCTTCCTTCTAAATCTCTCCGTTGCGTTTATCTTTTAACTGTGCCGTACCAACCCAGCTTGCCTGTTGTTGCGCTTCTGCTGCCTTACCCCCAGAGAGATTTTGAAAGACACCTATCAGCTGCCGGGTGGAAGCTGCGAATGGGAGGTGGGCACAAATGTCTGTCCGTGGATTCAGGCGCGGTGCTCCTAATGAGAAGCCCAGCTGTCCCCCTCCTTCATAATTCTCAGCTGCTGCAACGGAGAAGCGGGGGACAGGATTTCGAGTACGGTGGCGTCCTGGGAGTCTGGTTTGCAAATTAGAGAGCCTCCCGCTCCGTGGCGTTTGGCTAACTGGTAACGGAAAAGCGTGAAACCCTCCACCCTCTGTCACAGGCAGTAATGAGATGCTGGTTTCTTTTTCCAGTCCCTTCTGAAACCCAGGAAAGCAAACCTTTACCCCCACCTCCATTGTTTCAAGCGGTCCCGCTGAATGAAATACAGAAATGGAAACTGGAGTTATTGCATGGCAAAGCTTGGAAGTGTTGGCAAAGCTGTCTCAGCTGTTGTTGGCAGAGTGTTGTAGACGGCACCTAATCTGCTCATCTGCAGCCTAGAAATGGATTTTAAAAAAGTAATTTTAAAATATGGCTGGTAGGTATCAGGGAGACCAGGGAAACTTTGTTACTGGCAATTAGTTAGGGTGTTGTGTTGGTTTGGTTTTTGTTTAAGTATCCAGAAAGTTAGCATTACCTTTTGTCAAGCTTGAATTTCATGTTAACTTGGTAGAGTTATTCAAAGATATTGGTTGGATATCTTTACAGTTTTACAAATTTAGTCATACAAACTTACATTTTGAACTGCAACCCCATCCCTCCGTTTTCACAGTACTTTTAGCATAGTTTTCCATAGTACTTTTTCACTGAGTTTCCTTGGTGTGGAGGTAGCAAAGTTGATTGCTTGCCTGTGCTGTTCTCTCTGCGTCCGTGATACTGTTGTCTTTTTGTGAACTGACTCACCATTTTGAACTCGCAATAAAGATGTGGCAGATGAAGATTGTCCTTGCGCACTGAGACTAGAAACGTTTTCTAAATTACAGCGAACCTGTCAGGCAGGTTTATCGTCAGTAACTTGGCTGTAGTTTGTCAGTTTGACACTCGAGTACGATATCAAAAGCCGTGTTCTGCTTGCGGACTTGCTTGTTGTCAAATAACAGGGCGATTGTGCTTGGATAACACAGGGTGCTTGGGGCCCCCTTCGCGAGCCCGTTGCATGGTCCTTGTCCGCTGACAAATCCATTGCTATTCTTTGCTGTTGCCATGGCCAGTGACATATAAAGCTACACAGGGGGGGAGAAAAATCAAGGGAAACCATTGTCTTCTCTCGTTATGGGTAACATTATAAAAAGACTGTCTTGTGAGAAGAGTCACTGAATTAATACAACTCGGTTTTGACAGCAATTGTTATTTTCAGCGCCGCTATTTTGTCTTTCTGATCTGTTTCTTCCTTTCTGAAAAGACTTTGTAAACCTCTCCTATGGTTGGATAGGTTATCCTGAATCTTTAAAAAAAAAAATTAAAAATGGGAATTGGACTAGAAAGTAGCTTCAGGTCCAAAAAAATTCAACTTGTTAAGTTCTCTCTAAAAGGAAATTACAGCATAGTTGCAGGTACTTTAGCTTACATCTCCAAGGAAAAAAATTAAAGATAGTTCTGGTAGGCGTGCCATATGGTAACATGCTTGTGTTATCCTACGCTGGCAAAAGTTACGTAAAAAAGAAGCTAGATGAAAACCATTTAATTTTAAAAGGAAAAGATTCATTTTTATTATTGAAGTTGTGAAATAAAAAGCAAAGCCATATATGTATTAGTAAATCCCTCTCAGAAAATTGCACCGTATAGTTTTTTTTAAGATGAAGTTCATTTAAGTAGTCATAACTGATGAGACTTTGAAAGACTGGAAACAGCAAGTAAGGATGAGGATGAGTAGCTGTTGTATGTGACGTGTATGTTTATGAATCCATCCAAAGTTAACTTGTAAAGCAAATTGAGGGAAAGATGTGCTCTTCCTTCTCTGTCTTGTTATACAGCACGGCAGGGCCTAGCACCTGCTTCTGATGGTGCATGTGGGTTAATTTTTGTTTTTTTTTTTAATTTAATTAAAATCATAGTTTGTGTGCATATCTTTGTGTGGAAGATGCAGTGGAACATGACTTTTTTGTTTTTTTTCCTCTTACATCTCTTGCAGAGAAATACCAAGATCAGAGCTGGTGCGTTTTGTTTCCAGATTAACAAGCATTGTGGCCTTCCTGATTTCCCAGTCTGTGCCCGCTCTTGAAGAACATCATGCCTATGTGTTGTTTCCCCTCCCTCAGCTTTCATAGATGCTGAGTTGCTGCTACTTACCAAATGAAAGCTGTTCCCAAAGTGGGCAGTGATTTTTGCCTTGCTTTAGCCGGAGAGCAACTGAGTGCTTTCCGAGTGCTCCTTCTGTAGTTAAAAGTTGGAGATGTGGTATTTATCTCTTCTTTATCAGGGACTTCCACAGAAGACTGTTAGGCACTTCCAAACTGGAATTTTTATCATTGAAAATCAATGTGTAGGCATTTACAGACTTAGAAATGGGAAATATATGCTTGTCGAACAATCAGATTTTTTTCTCCGTGTTTTAAAGTACTGATTTTCTTCAGTTTTAGCTTGATTAGTGCAACAGTGCTGTGCAGGCTGTGTTCCTATAGCAGAGATCAGAGTAGAGGCTCTTGACACATGAATGTATTACTTTATGGCAAAAATCTGTTTTTTTTAACCAGTACCATTAGTGATGTATTCAGTTTCTTTTTTTTCAAGAGTATTGGGATTGAAAAGTCCCTTGAGTTTGCCCATGAGTAAATTGGAGAGAGAACTGCAAAGTTATTGTCAACTTTTTAAAGTATTTTTTTTGAGTCTTGGTAACAGTAATTTTGATTTTTGAGGAAAGGAAAAGGGTTCCTTGGAGTTTATATGGAGTCAGTGGTGACGATGAACTTCACAGAAAGTAAAACTTTTATTTTTTTTCCTTTTTTTTTTAGCTGCTTACAGCTTTCCTTGTTAGTGTTAGGTTAATGGTTGGACTCGATGGTCTCAAGGGTCTTTTCCAACCTAAATGATTCTGTGATTCATTGAATTATTGGCTGTGGAAATAATATGCTTATACCTAAAGTTTGTGTTAAGTGTTGAAGGACATCACTTCACTTGTAGTGTTAACTCAGTGTTTAATTCCTGTTTTGGAATGCCTGCTGTCAAAAGATTTGCCCCTCGGCTGACAGCTGGACTTGGACTTTCAAGGCACTGAGGCACTTCTCATCCTTCTAATGAGCTGGCTGAGGAAGCTAAACCAGCAGAAAACTTAATTCCTTTTTGGTGGGATTAGTTTTTTGCTAATTTAGTTACTTGGTGTCATTGTGTAGTGACACGAGGGATGGTGTCGGAATAATGGAAGCAGCAGAAATGTCGACATGGCAAAAGACAGGGAGGAGGCTTCTTCCTTTTTCTGTGCAAACCAGCAATGGAATAAGCTTAGCTGTGTCGCCAACCCAGGCCTTCAAACTTCAGTTGGCTTTCTGTGTGTGCTACTACCTGGTTAGGTAGTTGAGTTCCTGCCATTATGCTGTCAGAGACGTCTTTCTTGATGAGTTTGATGAAATGTCTGCTTGTCGTGGTAAACTAGCATACGCTTTCAGAAAGTAGCTGATGAAATTTGTGTAGGATGAAATGGAAGTAAGTTGTAGCCAGTAATGCATGAGTGCTGCCGCCTTATCAGTAAGGTTGGAGATAGAGGGCTGCAGAGCTGAATTTACGCTGGTATCTGGTTTTTATTTCAGAAAGAATGGGTCTGTCTCGGGCTAACAGATCTGTGCAGACCAGGCTGTAAGATGTCGGATCTTGGAATTGCATTTGAAAAAACTGCTGCTGCTAATATTCTGTTTTGGGGAACGTGTAATTGATGAAGTGAGCGATTGGCACTTTCAAATGTTCATAGATGCTTCTTTCTCAGTACAGAAGCATTAGTTTGGAATGAAAAAAAACCCCACCAACCCACACGAAGAAAGGCATTGTTCAGTGTGAAAGTTGTGTTTACTACATCGCAGTGATGTCCGGTCTTAATTGCTTCCTAACTGTTTGCTTTTATGCCACAATTGTTTTCCCTTGTTTGTCCTTCTCTCTTTGTGTTTGCGATGCAAGCGAACCTATGCAATTAGCTATTTACATTTGTCAGATGAGAATAGTGGTGGAACAAGGATCACTTTCAGGGGATTTGTGCACGCGTCAAGTGGCTTGGTTTTTAATCTTGACAAGGTGCCAGAAGCATTTGATAATTTACTGTCAAGTCTTTGGATTTAGGGCCTCTTCATGACAACAGGCAACCGGGGATCACAGTTACGTCTGACGCTGTATGTGTCCTGAGCGATAGATAGTCTTTTATTATCTTGTATCTTGTTTGAAAAAAGGATAAAATATTAGAAGCATTTGTCCACGGAGGGGTGAGTTAAGAGTTGCGAGTCTGGTAATGCGTTTTCGTGCCCAGGGCTGACAGAGTGAAGCTGCTTGATTTCCTTAGAGAAGTAAATAGCTGCATTTAATTACACCGCTTGAAGTCTTCCATAGTAAGCGGTAAGAAAGATATTGCTGCCAAAGCTATCAATAAGCCTTTGACCCACAAATCAACCTAAACTGCAGGATATGCTTTGCGACGCTTTCAGCATTTGTAAACTAAGCCACTTCCTATTAGTGTTGAGCTACAATGAACTTGCTGTTTGGTTTTTGTCTTTTTTTAAATTTATTTATTTGAAGCAGACAGGGAGATTGTGTGTTATATATTCAAATACTGCAGAATCTGTTTTCAGCTATAACTGAAAATAACTTGGTTGCTTTTCGCAGACTTTGTAAAATTTTTCTAGCCTGTAAATTTCATGAGGTGGGATTCTGAGGATCCAGTGCTTTGCTTTGTCATCTCTGTGTGTGCTGCTTTTTTAAGCATGACATCTCCTTCCCTTGCATTTGTGTAGCATTTCTGTGGCACCGGTGTAATGTTGGCTGTTGGTATTGGAACTTCACCTGCTGCATGATACGTGAACGTTACTGGAGAGAGGTGGTGATGGAGGTATTTGTACTGGTGTGAAGGAGCACGCTGTGCTTTAGGAAGGTCAAAGTAGGTGAATGGCGCTGAAAGCGTTTGGGAGGAAAAAATGGGAAAGTTCTCTCTGGAGTCTCTATGAGACAGCTGAGGGCAAGAAAATTATTTTTCTTTGAGTTTTCAGGGGGCTCTCTTCCAGACGAATACATCTGCTGTATTTACCTCTTCTGGAAGGAAATACACTGAATTTTAAAATTGAGCAGGGTGCTATAAATTTCCCTCCAGAGTTACAGTACATTCTGACAAGGTTATCTAAACCCATGTGTGTGCAGCTTTTTTTGGATCGGTTTAAAGCACATCATAAATAAGTATTGACAAAATTCATCTTAGATTTTTTCAAATAATTTCCCAGAGCCAGCGTGGTGATTAGTCTGCACGTGGATCTGTCAGTGCTTTCCCAGAGCACTGCTGCCTGGGTCAATATTTTGGGGAAGGGATTCGAAAGAAGGGAATGAGAGCCGGGGATTGGCTGTATGGAGAGCCACGTATCCATGTGTGGTTCTTTGATAAAAAGTTTGAAATGATTTCTTAGTTAGCTTAGTAGGTGTGTGCCTTCCAGGACCTGATAGCCAGTTTCGTGCAGTGTAGTAAAATGTGTTGAGCATCGCAGACGTGTTCTGCTGAATTCAAATCTTTGCTTCTGATTTCAAATATGTAGTCTGAGTCAGCAGACAGTAGAATTCATGCGTAAGAGATGGTAATTTTGCGTTAGTAAAAAGACAGTCCCCCACTGTGAATTCATGAAGGTAACAGTCGTTTTTCCCTTGCAAATATATTTTGAAACTTCTAAAAGCAGTACTTGGAAGTGAATTAATTCACTCCTCCTGCGCCTTTTCTGTTTTTCTTCAGGAGAAGGCTAAGGATAAAGGATAAGGTCCGTCCGCTCTGGTATAACCTGCAAATGTAGATGGTCTTCCTTCCGTCTTTTCCCATTCATCTTGAAAGTCAATTGCGGCCTTAGCTTCTCATCCCAACTTTGCATTTTTGTGAAGACACTTCTGTCTTGTTCACCCTCTCCTCTCTTCCTTCTCCGGTTCACAGCTGTTCCTTGGCAGGAATCCATTCCTTTTGTTATTCTTACATATCTCCTGTGATCCTACCCATACTTCAGTTGAGTTTTATTTGAAATTTGCTTCTTTTCCACATACTTGGGTTTTTTTGGTTGTCTATGGTTGCACTTCATCTTTAAATTTGGTAGCTTACCTCCGGAGTTCATTGCTTGTGTCCTAGAGATAGGAGCACTCTTGACGTGCACTCCTGACGTACAAAGTCCTAATCCCTTACTCAGTGAAGAAGAACATCTTGCAGATAAGAACTCATAATGCTTGGATTTGTTATCTTTATCACAAGTCTAATTCCTTTCCTTATGACAAAGAGAATAAATAAGCTTAAGTAAGCTTTGGTAAATTCCTCTTTTGCTAAAAATTGAGACATCTGATTTTTGATGTAGAAATAATTTCAACCCAGATAAAGATTGGGTGGGCTTCCTGTGTTGACCTTAATAAAATAAACCATATTTTGTTTTGTTAGCTGGTATTTTAGTTGTATTTTTACCAACTTCAGTAGCACAGTCTTGGTTTTGCTTCAGTGGAGTAATTGTTTCAGGGACTTGCCGAGTGTTCTCGATTCCAGAATCAAAATGGCATTTTTGTGTCTTTTACTTGTCATACTTTGTGGCAACAAAATACTGTTTTTTTCTAATGCTGAAGTGTAACTTTAACAAAAAATCAAGTGTCTCTAATGTCCTATTATTAACTCCTGTGATTGACAGGTCATCTTAAAATTTCTTGCTGCAGTGTGAGTGGAAAAGAAGAAAAAATCTGTATACTTAAATTCACCATAGAACAGTTAAACTGACTGTGGACTCGGCTGTCAAATACACAAGCTTAAATACTTTCAAAAAAAAGGTTCTTCTGTGTATGTAGGAGCTGTTGTTCCCTGTCAGATGCTTCAGAGAGGTGGATTTTCCTGATACGATACCTCGCAAGATATAAGCAAATTTTACCGAAGATAGTTATATGTAGCACATATAAGATTGTATTAAATACTGGGGGTGTCTAAGAAATCCTTGGTGATGAGATAATGCAATGTATTTTTGGAAAGCTGTTAGATTATTCATTACTGCCTCCTGTCCATTTCTTCTTCCTGTTGTTCCCTGTGGTATTTCTTGCGTCTAATGACTGTTCTGTTATTTCCTGAGTTCAGACCCCATTTTACCTATTAATCAAAGTGTAAGTGTAATCTTCTGTACATGCTTTGAGGTTTTCTGTTGGGAAGTTGCCGAGTTTTTCTCATTTGCCATGTTCATATCATCAGCCTGTTTTGCAAGGGGGTTACAATAAGAGAGCCTTTTATAAAGTCCTAATGTGACTCCTCCCCCACTTCTCCTTTGTTTACCTTTGCCTTTTTCCTAAATGCGTTAACAGATTGTTCTTTTTATTGTGTTTTAAAGGATTGAAGACTGTCTTAAACTGTTCAGCTATTTCTTTTTCCTTTTTTTTTTTTTTTCTTAAATACCCTGCTGTGATTTCTTAGGTTGTATGACTAGATTTGCTTTAGTCATTCATAAAGCATTGGTTTTCAAAAGCACTGATCAGCGTTTTGGGAAGCCATCCATGTTCTGAGGCATGTTCTCCAAGCACTATATTTGGTGCATAAGTAAGGTTCTAATTTGATTCTAAAGCCAAGCTTTTATTGCTGCGATTTATCATCCTGAACGGCTTGTAGGTTGCTTTCTGTAAAGCTGTGCTTCATACTTTCTTAAATGTATTTAAAGGGTGTGACTAGTACCAGCAGATACGGTTTAGGATGCAGAGGGCATGAACGATGCAAAGGCATAAAGAGAATTTAGCTGAATATAAGGAAACCTCTGTAGCAGCAGGAACAATTTGCTATGGAAAGTAGCGTATACCTTTTGTATGAGACACGTTTGTCCTTAATTTATCAAATTGAAAAAGTACTACAATAAAGAAATCATAGGTAGGTAAACACTGTTAATCACCTGCTTAATTTAATTGACACGCCCCCTCCCCCCCCCTCTTTCCTCTGGCCCCACAGGGCGGGTGATGCTCTATGGGACTGGCGGAGTGCGAGGCTGCCCCAGGCAAGCTGCAGCTCTCCAGCCACTTCACGGTATTTCCAGTTTCTCCTTGAAAATCTTCAACTCCCTCACGCCTGCTTAAATGGTTTAGTAAACCTTCTTTCTTGATTAACATTTCCAGTATCTTTTCTTTCAACACAATCAGATGTGTTATTGAAAGAAATAATCCAGACTTGTAGCTTTATATATTTCCTTGTATTTCTTTTATAATTTGCTTAGTTGCATCCGAAATGGTACTTTTCTAGTTTTGATTTCTGATTATCTGCGAGTGCTCATATTCTGTGGTTGCTTTGTTTCCCTCTTTTATTGGTATGCGCTTTGACTGCCAGGCCAGGACTTGAATGTTATTACTTCCCTCTTAAAAAGAAAAAAAAAAAATATTATTCAGTTCCCTAATGTTCTGCTTGATGTTTGAGTTGTCTGATACTGTTTTTCATGTTTCCATGCGTCTGTATAACATGTGCTGTGTCATCCTCGCTCCCACGTGTTACCAAGCGTTTTCCCTCTGTGTAATTGTTTTCCTTTAGAACATAACATTTTCTTGGAAACGTCTGAGTGATAGGTTTTAAGAACTTGTCAAAAATACGCAAATGTTCTTCTTCCTGCATTTGCTCTTGGGTCTGTGTCTTTATGATGCTTATGACAAATCAGAGGGAGACCGTCTGAAATGGTTTGGACTGCAGACTTCACAGGGTTGAGTCTTTCCGCAGGTTTCGATGAGTATGAAGCGCGTAGGTATACTTTTGCTAACGCATGTTAGGTAATCTTCTGTCACAGGCATTTCACATTCTTGTTTCTGAATTTGCTTGCCACTGGGCAGAACTGTATTCTCTGTGGCGTGAGTTCTCCTACAGCAGTCCTTGCTGCAGGGTACCTACGGCATCTTTTCAGCAACCTTTCAGCTTTTTTCAGTAGCCTGCTATTTACAGCTTGATTGAGTCCTCTTTCTTTCTCCAAGGAAAACTTGCCATACACTCATGTACAGCAGGAATAAGTGTTCAAATGGCTTGCTAGTGCCAATTTTTATGTATGGGAAAGGGTAGGTTTTACAAAAGAAGTGTAGTTCTTATGTCTACTGAATGATTTATTGGTACATTCATGCAGTAAACTGTGGTTTGAACCTTTGTGGAAACTAAACTTCGAAGCAAACTGGGTGAAGTTCTAACTTCTGCTTGAATTCAAGCTGTGCCCTGCCTTTTAAGCGAGCTGATGCTAATTGACAGAAACAATGGTTTCCTGGGAAAAGAGGGGAACATTAGTGAGAAATTAGTGCTATTTAGTTTGCAGAGAGCTTAATTAGTGACTGAAATGGTAAAGGTACTGAACGCCATCTCAGGGGTCAGTAGGAAAAAAACAAAGCAGTTGGAGAGGAAGGGAGTACTTTATGTTTACCTTCTTCAAAGCTGCTAGTAGCCTGCTCTTTTGAAGAAGTAGTGCATGAATATTAGGATATTAGAATCTGCAGAAATACATCTGGTTTTGATTATGCCTTACAGTTCCATGATACGTGTGCGTATACGTACACGGTGTTAGTTTTAAAATAGTCGAGGAACTTGGATCTGGTTGAAAGAACCCAACAAAACGGCAAACACCACTCCTCAGCTTTATTAAAAATCTACCTTCTGTTTGTAATCAGGCAGAAATGTGAGTGAAGGCAGTGTTGCGTTTGTCTTGGGGTAGCCTGTGGATACCTGGGAGTGTGCAGCGAAACATTCTGGACAATCTTGATCCTGTTCATGTAAGAGGATTTCAAATGGTATGTCAGAGGAGAACATGAGGAGATACTCGGGTCTCTCCTAAAAGGCTCTTTCTTGCAAACTGGAGTGAAAACTTGTTTCAAGTGGTGTTTGGTGATCTTAAAGGTCTTGAAAAAGACTGTGGAGAAACTTGGGGGCAGCAGTGCAGTGACACACATAATATAACATGCAGAGTGAGCCTTTTGGGAGGCTGAGGATCTTATACAATGGACATGTTCCCGTTCCTCTTCTGTCTGCATGTTTGCCTGCTTGTCTCTGCAAGGCAGTGAGGCATGCTTGGCTGAGTAAGTTCTTCTCTTGTATACTCCTTTTTGTGTCTCTGGCCTGTCCCTCTCCTTGCGTTGCCTGGCCCTGCCGTTAGTCGTACAGAGGACAACGCTTGAGAAGTTGAGTCACTTCCGCAACTGTTGGCTGCTCTGGGAATTACTTTAATTGTGTTTTTGAGTGCACAGAGCGAGCTCTGGTAGTATCCAGTGAGAGCAACTATGACTTGCTTTGTTTATTTTGAGGATTTTCCAGGAGATGAAAGTGTATTAAATTGACATGTTGTAAACGAAACAAGGGAATTTATTTTGTGTGTGAGCATGGCAAACTGATGATGATTTCCTGGTTACAGAATGGTGTTCTGGATGCTTCCTTGTTCCTTATGTTAGGAATTGTGATTACTTGGAAAAAGGGTTGCGTCCAACTGGGTGAACAGCAGGAACACCATCACCACCTACATGGGTGGGGTTGTAGTAGACATGAGTGTTGTAGCATAACACCTCCCCCTTGTTTATAGGCACATTCTGAGCTTGCAGACGGAAAACGGAGGTGGAGGGATGCGGGGAAGCGTAGGTGCCTGGCTTGGCTAGTAAACGGTCTGTGGCCACCTAACATCTTTGTGGATTTGGCACCAAGTGTTCTGCTGCTGGGCAAGCGAGGCCATATGTCAGAGTTAAATGGCCAATTTCCAAGGGCCAGTCCCATGTCCCCTGGTCATAGCTCAGCCAGCAAAATGTCTTCAGCGATGCTCCGGTGCATGTGAGAGCACCTGACTTCTGCTGGACTAATCCCACATCTGCTTGATTTCACTGACTTGAAAATGTGTACGCATAGAAGAAAAAAAAATGTATTTTAAGAATGTGGACGTGTACATGTTATGACAGCTTTCAACACTGGGTGGTGATGGTTGGGACAAGCAAAAGCAAAACCATTCCTTAAGGCTACCTTAAATAACTTTCTCCTTACTGGATGTGAATCATCTGATAAACTTCTGCTCTTCTAACATGCAGAGTCTTGTGTATGATGGTACCTGTATTTTTTAAGAGCTATCGAGGAGATGATGACTTTTTCATCTGCCTCCTCTCATCCCATCCTGTGTGGAACTTCAATCTAGGAAGACAGCTGTTTTTCCGAGAAGGGGGGGCCAGATTTTAGTACCTGCTTTGATGGGTAGAGAAATAAAAACCTCATAAAAATACCTATTTCACTGTCAGTACTTTGGTAGAAGGAGTTTCAAATTTCAAATCAGTTGTAATGATAACAGTCACTATACCCCTTGAGAAGCATGTTCAGCTTGAAAAGCCGACAGAAGATTGAACTTCCTCCACCGTCTAGCAAAGAAGAAGGGTGAGATGAAGAAGGATGGATAACAGCGTTTCACTGAAAAGAAAAAAGTGGGATTTGGGGTTTTGTCTGGATTTGTATTTATCCCATCTCCAGACATGTGAAGAAGCTCTTCTTTTAGGAATAACCTGTGTTGTATTGCCATTCTTGTCAGTTCCATGTGCTGAAACACTGTTTGGAATTCCCCTGGTCTATGATGCTTTTTTTTTAGATGAGGAAACTTTTTGATTCATATTTGCTGGTAGCTTTTTTTTTTTTTTGTAAGCGTGTTNNNTTGTAAGCGTGTTGTTCAGTATTTAAAAGAATAGTGCATGAAACTAAGCTGTTTCCTTCCTTTCTCTCCTGAAAGGACCCCCTGCCTTTTGTGGAAAGTTGTGGTTTTTTATCTGTTACCTTGGGGTTTATTTATTTATTTTTAAATCTGAGTTTCTTGTTATGCTGCTGAGCTCCAAGGACCAGAGGCTTTTTTGGGGGGAAAATACTGCCAGAGAGCTCTGCTGGGAAGTGGCTGCCACAGGCAGCTTCGCTGTGCTCAGCGCCTGCCTGCCCCTGGAGGGGCCTTTGGCCCAGGCAAAGGAGCTGGTGGGTTTACACGGAAATGTCTGGAAGCCTAATTGTTACCTTGGGAGAATCGAGTACTTACTCCTGAAGATGCTCCACACAGCTTTCCTGATGACAGTGCTGCAATAGGAGAGCATGCTGAAATCAGGAAAGAAGTAACTTGGCTCCGACTCTTGGGGTTATAAAGCCTGGCACGGGTCTCTTGTAGCCTTGGCAACTGGCTGTGGCTTGGGCGGGCAATAGGTGAGTTAATCACACAAAGACATTCCTTGTAAAGTGGAGGCCTCTTGGTAACCAAGTGCAGCGTTAGCTTTGGGAAGAATCATTTCTTAGGCGCCCTTACTTTCACCATTTTTAACTGGTATTTCTGATTTCAGTGACTGGGTGTAGTAGACAATTTACGTTATTCTTATATCTCATGGGAAAGCTGAGCTGTGTGCCATTGATCTAAATGTTTTCAGTTATTGTTTCCTACAATAGAGTGTATAAGCAATGTACAACATGTATTCTGTTTCTATAGGGATGACCATGCATCTGTTGCAGTTTTTCAAGTCAGTGCAATTGATTCTTATTTAAAAAAAACAAACAAAGAAACAAAACAAAACAAAAACCCTGGTCCTGGAATTGCTTGTTAACCACTTGCCTTAACTTTTGGGAGGGCAGCTATGTTGTTAAGGAGTTGGCAGCTCTTAACTCTTTCCCAGACAGGCTGCTTTGGTTTGCTTAGTGATCTTGCCAGGGTCTGTGTTTCCCTCCCTGTGAAGAGAATTATGCTCTTTACAGCTTAGTGCTCGTGAAGGTCGTTTTTGTTGGATGGGAGGGCTCTTTAGAAGTGTGTTGCTTTTATTAGTATTCAGAATAATACAGTGGCTGCATCTGAAGAATTTGTGCAGGGGGACATTTTTCAAGGTGAGAGCTGTCAGCTTGTGCACTTAAGAGTCACTACTTACTCGTATGCTTGCTGGCTTTTAACTCCCAGACTGTGTTGAAGAACCTTTGCAAACCAGTATTGTAGTGTCCTGGAGCACTTTAGTCCTCTGAAGTCGATCTGGCTGGGCTGATAGCACCGTGTCTCATTTCAGACCGTTAGCCCGCTCTGTTCAAGGGGTCTCATAGTCATCTTCATGGGAAGTAGGACAGCGTTGGCAAAATTGTCTATAGTTCTTGAATAGCTGGACTCTGGGGTTTCTCGTCCTGCCCCAGAGCCTGGCAGAAGCGCTCGTTCCTCTGGCCCGGTGCACCTGTAACCTGTAAGTGTGGGACTGAAGCTTCCTTGGTCGTCTTTCTCTGTCCGAAGTTGGTTACTTTGTTTGTCTTGAGACCTGCTACATGGAGGTACATCAGAGGAACGCAAGGTTGTGGCATGGTTGCTTCCTGAATTCTTACATTGGATTTGTAACCGGCAAATTAAAGTGAACTGACCGACACAGGCTTTTTTAATGAGTGGGAATTTGACTGGAAAATAATTGACTTTTTGGTATTGTAAGAGCTGAAGAAAGTAATGCCTGGCTCACACACATGTCTTTTCAGAACAGAACTGTTGTGACTACTCAGTTTTATAAATAGAAGTGCTCAAGTTAAAGCTTGTCAGTGCATATTTTGAACATGTGCAACTTAATTTTACCTGCTGTCCTTCTGATGCTGCGATTGTCACAGGGAAAACGCATTTCAATGCTGCAACTATTGATTTTATTTCCAAAAAATAGCTTGAGCTTTTATTTTAGTTTCTATGTTGATGCGTTGGCTATTGGAAACATCATGGAATTCTGATGTGTCTATTCTTAGCAGGATGTTATCATTTGAAGCCCCATGTTATTGTCTGAAGGCTTGAAATGTTTGCTTTTCTGGAATTTGTTTCTCCTCTTACAGTGTTTCTCTGTATCGGGGTTTAAAAAGAGGCGCAGCAGGAGAAAGGAGACAAGAAGGTACAGAACTAAGACTTGTGGACTTCGCTGATAAATTAACTCGTTTGCCTTTGGCAGTGGGTTGCTGCCTCACTTTCCCTGTGTCTAACAAGATGCTAATGATGCCTACTTCAGAGATACTTTGTGAGGATTAATTAAGGCTTGCAAAGGCCTTTGAAGATGGAAAAAGCATGAGTTGAACTATAAAATGTTTCCACGCCCCAGGTAAATGTTCTGTGCACTGTCTTGAGTATGGCTTTTTCAGAATCTCTTGAGCACTTGTGAATATTTTGAAGGGCTTATTTCAGTTGAACCATAGTGGTGATGGCTTTTGGGGAGACACTGAGTGGTACAGCTGTACTTGCAGAGGTTATTTACGCGCATGTTCCCCCAAGGAAAGAAAGATGATATCCCACGACCTCGGCGATCTATACCAGTCAGAGGAATATAGGTGGCAGGTGTATCCTGAAAACAGTGCCACTGCAATGTTTGCTATTTACTTTTCCCAAGGGCAAGTTTCTGTCCTTTCCAGTGTTTGCTAAAATGGTCCACTGATGAGCCCTGTATGAAATGATTTAAGGTAATTGCAGCACTGTGTTCTTGAGCCTACAGGTAGCCTGAAACAGATTGGAGGAGCAGTGCGCTCTATACTTTCCATGGAAGTTGAATGCTTGTGATATTTTGAAATAAAATCTTAATTTCCTGTAAAACATGTTCGTTTGGTATGCAATGTGCAAGTAGGTGTGCAGGGAAAAAAAAAGGGGTTTCAGATTCTCACATCTTCTCCAGGGTGGCATCTCTTCTTCTACTTCTTCCATTTTGCCGGTGGCACAGTAATCATGTACTTTGTAAGTACTGCCTTAGTTTAAGATGCTGTAATGAATTGTTAGTGGATTATGGGATAACTCGCTCTGGTCTTTTTCACTCGAGGAATTTGAGGAAGACTTTGGATCACTGTCAGTGTTTCAGTGGTTTAGGTTGCGGTGCGGCAGCAAAATGGATAGCTTGGCAGCCTGGGTAGAGGCAGGATTTGGGCTTTGATCGGCATGCATGTGTTTGATTGCGAAGCACGCTAGATTCAAGGTTTTTTGCTTGTCAGTTTGAGCCGTGTTAGACACAAGAGTCGGTAAGAGCTTGAGGTTAGTTCTGTGGTAAGAACAAGCTGTGAAGTCTTGAATTTTATGCATAAGGAGCTTAAACTTTTCTGTTTTAATTCAGGTTTCCCTGGATATGCAGCAGACGTTATAGAAATAGATAAAAAATTCAATTGAAACACACCAGTGTCTAGGCCAGGCCAGCCAAGGTGCTTCTCTTAAGAGTGCGAAGGTTTAAGTGTCCCCTTTCCTGCAGTTAACAAGAAGTGTATCAAGAGTTTAGGGTGGATATTTAGCTGCTTTTATTGTAAAAGATCTGGCAGTGCTGTGTTTGAAGCTGAAGTGGGCTGTTGAGGCAGCTCGGTACGTGTGGTGTAAACAGGATGCCTAAAAATTTTCCTTTCTTCTGGAAACGTCATCTTGCCAACCTAAGACAGAATTGCCTGCAGAATCCACATCATTAAAAAGCCTCCCTGTCAGCAGATGAGTAGATAAAATTACAGCTTTGGAGGAAATTTGGTGTTCTTGCTTACAAGCAAGTTGTGACGTCTTTGTGAGGCCAAGCGGCGTGTGGGTTTCTGACAGCGGGAAGAGCTTTGTGTGGCTCGGAGGTGTTGGCTTCCTCGCCAGGCTTCCAGACTCATCCGGCTCAGGGAGGCAATTGCTTTAAACACATTTCCCGATTTAGTGCTAGGTGGAACTGCATCTGGCACGGCTGTAGCTGTACTTACCTATAAAAATAGAAGGGCGTAATTTGCTAGAAATGTTGGATGTGGGAGTGAAGGAAGCTAAGCGTCCTTGGAATTACAAGATTTTTTTTGAGGAGGCAGTAGTTCTTCCTCGAAGAGTAGAAGTTGGTTGTGACAAATAGTGGGAATGAAGCAATGTGTTCCCCATTCTATGACCTTTTTATGCCCAAACAAAAT
This sequence comes from Ibidorhyncha struthersii, assembly GCA_013398815.1. NCBI lineage: Eukaryota > Metazoa > Chordata > Aves > Charadriiformes > Charadriidae > Ibidorhyncha > Ibidorhyncha struthersii. The sequence goes on from VZSZ01005772.1 coordinate 471,143, forward strand.
AGGATCTTCAGTGTGGCATTTCTGAGGGTTTCTCTGTCCCCTTTCACTTCTGCATTAATGTGATCTTTCGAAACTGAAGGAGCGCTCAGAGACTCTTAACAGGGAAAGGCAGGTGCTGCCTACTAGCTAGGAGCATTTTTAAAATCTCAGGAGAAGCGGCTCACAGATACAGCTAATTCTATTATGGAATGTAGCTGAAAATAAAATGTCATGCTTGATCAAGATATCTATTACTGTGTGTATTGTTGGCCACCAGACAGAAGTCTTTAAAGTTTCTTTTCTCACTGAATGCTGAAGGACTTGAGGAAGTAGACCTGGAGCAAGACGACTTTACAAATCTGTCACAGGTAACAGATAGACATACAGGAAAAAAAATATTTATTTGTTCTGTTTTATTAAGATGCTTTCAGCTCAGTGTTGGGAATCATAATGTAGGATAGCAGGAGTAAGATGCTGCTGTGCTCAGGGCTTAAGGAAGAGCAGGATTACTTAGTAAGGTAATCGTGCCTGGGTAGTTAACTGATGCTGCTAAAGTATACATAAATGAGACTGTTTTTTGGTTAAATAATAGGAGAGCTTCTGAACTAATAAGGCAGTTGAAATAATGTTTACAGCAACATTTACAACTAGACTTCCCAAGAGCAAAAGTGTCCTATAAGGGTTTTGGCTTAGACAAGCTGTATTCCGTTGTTGAGTCCCTGAACTTTTGTTTGTGTCAAGGAGTGTATGACTGTGCATGCAGTTAACGGGTTTCACATATGGTGAACTGCATAAATGCATGGAATTCTGATAATTTATTGCCAAAATTGCAGATATTTCCATAGCACGCGACGACTAGCAGCCTGCATTTATCCTAATTGCTTTTCCTTTTGGATGCCTGCCTGCCTTTCGTGTGAGACCATTTCCTGCTCTGTTAGGACGGCTGTGCTGAATTTGAGACTTGGCGATCAGAAAGGTAGTGGAGGCAAATACGGAATGGCTTATTTAGAACAGTTGGTGAGACCAAATCATTGTGTATCCTCTTGTTAAAGCTTTTGCCAGCTTAAGGGAAGAACACCCCTATTTCTGGGAAGGGGGTAGCAGGGACTAAGTGATACCTAATGATTTTCCAGTGTGTTGTGCATTCTCTGCTTCCTTGACCGTAGAATATCTCTGCTGAGTATTCAACAGATCTGCACTGACTTGGTTTGTTATCTTGCAAGCTCACAGTCTGGGGTAGACCCGGCGTGAATTCCTACCCAGGGTTTTCTCAAACTAGACTATTTTATTTAGGGAGTTTCTTCACCATCCTTTCCTTGTGCCTTGTTCTCGAACCCTCATGCCTTCTGTTGGCTCACTCTTTTTGCTAAAATCCAAACAGTTTCTTGGTTTAGTTATTTCATAAGCTTTTTCCCGTTACTGCTTCATATGTTTCTATACAATCCTCTCCTCCCAAAGAAAGATTTTCTGCTGAAGGTGTAAGTGGGGTGCTGCCCTTTGTGATCTGAATCCTTTTGGTAAGTGCTCACTCTGTTCGGATAGAGCTTTCTTCATCACGTTCGGGGAGCTCCACGCACCCACTAGTAGTCTCTATAATGAGCTTGCAGGTCTTCCTGCGGGCAACTGCACCAGACCAGTTACAGCACTTAAGCTTTTCAGTCCTCCTGGTTGTATGAAAATGACAGTATTGCGAAAGAGAAGCTGGTCTATGTCAGGTTTGGAAACATGGTGAAAGGAGGACATAGGCTTCAGGAACTGGGGACTCTGTGTTGGTGTGCGAGGTGGAGGAATCTCTTTATTTTCTTTTCGCATTTATAGTGAATGAGTGACCTGAGCTTTGGAGTGGTGGCAAGTCTGTGGAAACCTTTGGTTTACTTTTCATGTAAGTATTAGGAGTAGGTTTCCCTCATCGTCTAGTTAAGATGGAGCGAGAACAAAATCTTGTGAGCAAGTTAGGAGGTGCTTGTGTTCAGCATGAGCTGTTATTCTTCTGCTTACACTGACACGTGTGGAAAGATAACGATAACGATACCAGTCTCTCTTGCTCTTCAGTTGTCACCATTACCTTGCATCAGCCCTGTCCGTACAGCCATACGCCAAAGCAATTGCCAGATGTTTTCAGTTGTGTTTTTAGCCACTGTGTTGGCATAGTGGCTATACAGTGGATATATTCCTGAAGAGAAAAACTTGTGTCTCTTAAGTAGTCAGTTAAAATATTTAGGTTTTTGTTCCTTGTGTTTTTTTCAATTATTTTTTCTTCCGAGTTCGTTTGAACCTGGCCTGGCAGCAAACGCAGGTGGCTGGAGGGGTGGGAGGTGAAGGGAACTCCCTGAGCCGCAGAAGCTTCTCACTCCCACTGGGAGGCAATTATTTTATTTAAGATTTGAATCTGGTATCCTTGCTGAGGGTGAAATGCAAATTCAGGTGTATGTTAGAAGTGTCCTATAACAGAATACGTGGGAGCCATACGTTTACTCTTCCTATTTCTGGCTCTTAGTTGCATTTAGTGGCTGACTGCATTAGTACTGTTCTGGTGTCTGTGTGAATGCACATGTCCTGTTCAACTGTATCATTCCCCAATCCCTATTAGTCCAGCCAAGTGGTTCTTTCCAGGGGTTAGAAATCAGGATTACTCTGGAGGCCTATGGGAGGGGGAGGATGCTGCTGCTCCTTTGTTAATAGGGAGAGTCAGAGTAGGACTGGGACCATGTAAATCTCTAACCAGCCAGACTTGTGGGATCTGTTCAGTACCAAAGATGCACCTGCAAAGATGTCACCTGCCCAAGAGAACTTGGGGAACTCGGTGTATTTTCTTCTTCCATTCCTCTTGTTCAGGTCTAAACTGAGGCTTAATGAACTGTTAGGCGGTTTTGTCATATGCTTGGCAGATGACGTGTTCTCGATCACCTGTCATTATGTGTTTTGGAAAGAAAAATTTTTGTTGTGTTCTTTGGTGCGCATTGTGTCTCTGCTAGAGCTGTTGGCGTTCACGATTGTAGAAACGAGTGATCTTAGTTAATTTTCTGTTGATGGCTGTGGTGTGGTGGGGAAAATGAGATGCAGAATTAAGTTTCTTAGAGTGCTTCTGTGTGACAGTGCAGCTACACTAGCATCGCCCCAAAGATAAGCTACAACCCTTGCGTGTTCAAACACGCAGTTTAAATATTTGTGAGCTGGAGAGAACCCTTAAAACCTACTAACAAAGGTTTCTGTTCAGTCCTGTAAAGACATGGTGAAAAATTGGCAGTGTCTTTTATGTAAAGAAAGGAGAACTGGATAATATTTGTAATGAAAATTCTGCTGTCTGGGTTTCACGTCTTTCCACTTTCTTGCATTGGAATTCAGTGCTCAGTTTTCTGGCAGAGATCTTTTCTCAGCTTATACACTGAAACATTCGCAAATATTGGCTTATTTGACATTTTCCTGCAAATATTTAACTTTACGTGTCATGCATCTGACATGTTAGGGGTTAATGTGCCATCCAGGCTCACTGCCGTAATTTAAAATTGAAATGTATGAACTTCTTTCTAAGTCAGTCCATGTTTTTCAACCAAAATTGTAGGTAAGGAAATGATTTATATGAAAGTTGTAAAAGTTGTCATCCTTACTGCTTGCCTAACTGGCATCTGAAAGGTCTGTACGCTGTGAAACCAGGGGAAAAGGACATAGAAAGTTTGTGGAAAATGTGGAATTTTATCAGTCTTTAGCAGAAGTGTTAGTTTATTTTTGAGCAACTATATTTTAAAAACTTAAACTCCTAAACAATACCAGATACTGAAAAAGGGTTTGTTTTTTTTTTAATGTTGGTAGTTAAGATAAAATTCTGAATCAATTAGGCCTGCAGAAAGTGCGCTTTTCTAAATAACAGCAGCTTGTTTTTGAGTAATTAACAGTAACTACTTAACACATCATACCTGATTTGAAAAGACAGGGGTCTGAACAAGCTGTCTCTATCTTCTTATTACACTTATTATGCAGGTGTGATGACATTTCATGTTTCATGAAGGTGGGTGTTGGAAAAAGAACATGTTTTATTTTGTTAAATAAATAGTATCTTTAATTACTATGCAAGCTTCATGACTATTCAGAGTAAAGGTTTGTGTTTGGCTGGGCTGCTAGCTTTGATATGTGGCTGTCCAGATTCTGGGGAAGGAAGTAGTTTTGGTCTCATCTTGCCCCTGATCCAGTTTGCTGAGAGAGGGAGGGGAGTCTCCGCGTTCCCAGTTGTCTGGCTGGCTTAACAGTAGAGTGAACAGATGAGAAGTGTGCTGGAGAATCATTTACTTGTTTAAAACAACAAGTCAAAGTACCTGTTACTTGTGGATCCCAGTTTTTGTTAACTATCTTTTTTGACATGAAAATATGGGAGTGGGGAAAGTATTTAATGATAATCCTATGCTTATGTGTGACTTGTCCGCTCCTTTCTTTTTCCCTTCCCGTTCCACAAGTTCTCTAAACATTTCCTCTCCCATCCGCAGTGGTAGTCGCTCTTCCAAAACCTTCAAACCAAAGAAGAATATTCCGGAGGGGTCTCACCAGTACGAGCTGCTAAAACATGCCGAAGCCACGCTTGGAAGCGGTAATCTCCGGATGGCTGTTATGCTTCCAGAGGGTGAAGACTTAAATGAATGGGTTGCAGTTAACAGTAAGTCGTCTAACCTTTGTTTTCATAAGGGGGGTGTTGAACATGGGCTGACTGACGCTTGTGGGGGGACAACTGTGTACTCCTTTCTAGTGGGGTAGGCTCTTCTGTCCTGCACGCACCGCCCTGCTGCCATCTGGAGAGGTGAATGTGTGGTGTCAGTAAGAGCTGACAGATGCAGAGCGACTCACCGAGACAAAAACTACTTAATCTCCTTGTGCCAAAAATATGTTCCTGTTAACAAAATAATTCTTATTCTTAGTCTGAGGACTTGATCACAAACAAGCGCTGAAGCAGAAATGTCACTGCTGTTTTTAGAAAGTAGCCTGTCAGTGCTGTCTTAATATGTTTAATCTAGCTCTTTTTCAGCGAGGGTTGTTACCCAATGGTATCATCAACCCTCTGCATGCTAAGCATAAAATCTTCATTTTGTTAAGCGTGATGGCCAGTTCTAAAAGGCGTTAAAGACTGAGGTCACATGTATGGCCTGGATTTCCTTTTGACTGTAAGAAACCCAGAGGTATATCTTGGTAATTTTCCTAAAGTTAGTTTCTTCCTTTTGTTTCTACCAAGTTGTGAGCCTTTGCTCTGGTAAGTCTCTGATGTCATTATTCTAACTTCCTCTAAAGCTGTTTGTCCTAGCTCTCTCCTTTCACCCTAGGTCAGGCCAAACAATGATGCCCAAATTAGTGTTTTCTGATTGCTTGACCATGTTTCCTCCTCCTTCCTCTCCCTGCTGCATGGATTTGCTGCCTGCCTTCTCCTCTTAAAGAATGGATTAAGCCAAGTCCTGTCGTGCTCTATAGCCCATGCAGAGTTTTGGCCGCCACAAATTCGGTGTCCTGTCTGGGTATCTCCTCATCTTCTGTGTCTTTTGCTTTGTGTGCTTTTGCAATTGTACGATATTGATTGTGCACTGCAGTGCAGTAGAAGTTATGCTCAAGATAAATGTCTTCTAAGGGTTTATGTGGTTCTGTCTGTTTCTTCTTGCTCTTTGACATGTTTGGGAAGTGAAACTGTCATACTGACTTCAACCTTCCGGTTCTTAATTAGCCACACTGTGCTCTGGAATATGATTTGCCACTGCTTCCAGGGAACGTTGAAATTGCTGACACCATTCTTTAGTCACACTGTATTGCAAAACTCTCTAGAAAAAAAAAAGCCAGCCCATTTTTATGAGTAAGCATTACTAAAGATGCTTCATACATTGCTGGCATCCTTCCCTTTTGGTGGTTCCTCCACTCCATGCTGCCTCTTTCCTGTGTGGCAGTGGTGTTTTTCCCCTCCCAGATGACTTAACTGCTAAATTAGCTGTGTGGCAAAAGGCACACAAGCACTTGACAAAGGAGTGGGAGCTGCCTTTTGGTAACAGCTGCATTCTGTAATGAAATGGGCCTCTTCAATGCCTCCTGTAGCAAAGTGGGGCAGTGACTTTTTTTTTTTTGTCTAGAAGTGATTAACTGATTAGGCGCTCCCTTCATTTACAGCATCCCTCTACCACACCTCGTACCCGTTAAGTAGCTGTGAGCCCCTTCTGTTGTTTGAGATATCTAATAAGGAAATAAAATATGTGACAATGTCATTGGTTTTTCCCTGCCAATAGTGAGAGCACAAAACAAATGTGCCCTGCTCTGCTGCTTCTTGCTCAACTCTTAGCCTCACTCATGTCTTGTGGGAATGAGTTGACTTATATGTAGATTTTTCAAGTATGTTTTTCAAAGAAAAAATCGAAAGGTAGGAAGTGTACAATCAGTTTGTTTTGAGTTTCATTTGAAATCTCCTTGATTTGAAAATACTAAAAAATAATTTCAGAAGTACATCTTGGCTCTATCCTTGTAGTAGAACACCAGACAGTGTGCGCTTTGAGTAGAAAAGCACTTGGAAAAAAATAAACCAAGCCCTCAAAACTTAAGAACAATGAATAAAAAGAGGAAATGAAAATATGCAAAGACACTGTACTGCTTTACGCATGTTGGAAAGGAGGTTCTTGTGTTTTTCTTGTTTGTCAAGATGCTGCTGGCGGTGGTGGATGGGTGGTGTGTCTCATGGCCTTTTGAGACTTGCAAGTGTGGGATTCACAATAATCAGTCATCTTGTCGAAGTCTGTGTGGGTTTTTTGAACATGCTTGCCTTGAAGCAAACATTGGGCTGTGGTTTCTACTGGGACCAGGGAATGGAAACTTAATTAACAGTTCTTGTGTACGCTTAAGAAACAAGGGCTGTATATAACCACTGCTTGCTGCCGTCAGTGTTAACTGCCTCCTCCCCCTACGCAAACAAGTTTTAGGGTCCTCCTCGTCCTTTGTAACGTTTTTATCAACCTTTCCCAATGTTGTTTTGCTGCACGGTGTGGGGGGAATAATATTTTGTTGCTGGAGATGAGCTGTGCTAGGTGCATGCCATACCAGTTTTCTTATTTGCTTCCCTTTTTTTGGTACCTGGGAAGCTGCGTGACGCAGTTGTATCCTGCATCTGCTGAACAGAGTAGCTGTAACTTGCTGCCATGAGGTTCCTGTAACCTTTGATGTTTCTTCTGTGGAAAAATCAGTTGAAAAATCAGTGAGGGGAGCTGCAGTATTTAGCCCTCCCTTTCCTTCAGCTATCGGTTACTTTCACATTAAGTGGTATCTGCTAGTGCTTACATGTAGGATGTTATTACAGCAAAACTGTCTAGCTCTGTAATAGAGTTAAGCAAGGAACGCAAATTTGGGTAGGCTACCTGGTAATGCGCTGGCTTGTCTTGGGCACTGCACCAGACCGAGAGTGTATTGCCAGTGTTAATTCCACAGTGTCCTGCAGATTGGCTGTATGAGGCTATTCACTGTTGCAAGTGGTAACTGTTTTTTCAAGCTCTCTTTTTAAAATTCTTTTAAGTTAAGACAAACTACTGCAGAGACTGGTCACAGGAAAACCTTCCCCTGTTGGTACAGAGTGAAGAGCTTTGTTTGTCGCTTGAACACTAAATTGAATAACACATGGCTATTTGGTGACAGGATGAGACTGTCAGTATTGCTGATAAAGGGTTTTATGTGAGTGTTCACAGAATCACAGAATCGTCAGGGTTGGAAGGGACCTCTGGAGATCATCTAGTCCAACCCCCCCGCCAGAGCAGGGTCACCTACAACAGGTTGCACAGGACGGCGTCCAGGCGGGTTTTGAATGTCTCCAGAGTGGGAGACTCCACAACCTCTCTGGGCAGCCTGTTCCAGTGCTCCACCACCCTCAAAGTAAAGAAGTTCCTCCTCATGTTAAGATGGAACTTCCTATGTTCAAGCTTGTGTTCCTGAAGTCTGTCTCAATAAACAAACGGTTTGTGACTGGCACGTTGAATTGCAGGCGTAACACGGGTAGCAGTGAGGTAAAGTAAGTTTAAAGTGATGCTGAGCTCAGGCAGACTGTGCACTGGTTTGTCATCCTGAGGACTAGCTCTGCAGACATGATTCCTGAATGAAGTTTCAAGCTGTAAAGGCTCCTGCTGTCAGAGGTGGCAGGGCCACTGCTCTTAGCAGTAGAAGTGATGTAGCCTGGACTGAGCACCGGGACATTCCATCTTATTTATATGTTGTATATGGTTCCTCTCAGGGTAAAGGTGTGTCAGTGGAATAGTTAAATTTGCAGAGCGCTGTACTTATATAGAAGGAGTTGAACTCCACCAGGCTTGATTTGGGTTTTTGTATTATTGCTGAATTTCATCCATGCATAAAAATGGATGAATAACGACACCAAATCTAGTCCAACAAGTCTTAAGTTCCCATATGCTTGTATTACTTGGGTTCATCCAGAAGCAGAATTCACAGTAACTGTTTCAGGATAAGGGAGAGAGGAATATGTAGTAGAACCATTATTCTGGAACCACATCATGCACTTACTTGTAAGGATTTAACCTAGCCTACGTAAAATTTTATTTCTTAGTGCTTAATATTGGTCACCTTTCATTTTTCACTGATTCCACCCACTGTCCGAAAGACATTTTGAAAAGATAAACTTACCTATTTGATACCTTGGTAATGAGCTGTGCTCCCCAAAGGATGCAAGGGGGCCGTTCATTGAGGAGAGATGAAGTGGCTTTTATAACCTCATTACGGTGACCACAGTTCCAAAAAACCATAGCATCACTGAAAGAGGGGACATCTAGATGCCCCTGGCCCAGGCTTCCCCGAGAAGCTGTGGCTGCCCCATCCCTGGAGGCGTTCAATGCCAGGTTGGACGGGGCTTGGAGCAACCTGGGCTGGGGGGAGGTGTCCCTGCCCAGGGCAGGGCGTTGGACTAGATGATTTTAAAAGGTCCCTTCCAACCCAAACCATTCTGTGATTCTGTGAAATGTTCTTTGAAAAGATATAGTCTTTTGGAATACAAAGCCTGAGGGACGTCAGTGTCAGCTAATGGGTAACGGTTCTCTCTAGTTGGAAAGTTTACGTTGAAAAATCTTTGTTTTATTCCAGACTTGCCAGTAGAACGTGGGATTCTAATAAAAGGCATCAAACTTTGAGAAAAGGAAATAACTCAGCTTTCTCTTTCCCTTTTCTTCTTTCAAATGAAGATTTTTCTGCAGGAACAATTAAATAGTTCTCGCCAAAGGCTGTTGCATCTCCTTTATAATACATCTTAAAAAGCAATAACCAAGAGATTTATTTTTTTTCCCCACAAAAAATAAGCCAGGTCACTCTTCAGCGGTGTGCACTTTAAAGTTAAGGCTGTAGGAAGCTTGTGTTGCCGTTACGCTGCTGCGTGTTAATTGATGGTTTAAATGCTTTACAGCTGTTGACTTCTTCAACCAGATCAATATGCTTTATGGAACCATTACGGACTTCTGCACAGAGGAGAGCTGCCCTGTGATGTCTGCTGGCCCAAAGTAAGATTATTCTTCACACATTCTTGAGAGTGTGCAATTTTTGAGATTATTTTGCATTTGAAAGCTTGAGACTAGCTCAGTTGAGTGCCAGTGATAAGGTAACTTCTGTGTCGGAAAGGATGTCGTCTTGTGTTACCTGGTGAGAAAAACATTTGAACCTTTGTTAAGGGAGTGGGGAAGGGAAAGGTGGGGTTTGTTTTGTTTTGTTTTGTTTTTCTCTTTAGCGTGGGAAATAAACTCACTATCAAAACTTTTTCCTTGTTTTTAAATGTTAATGAGGGCTTCTTAAATTCAGATTTAAGTTTTTATATGCAAATGTTCAATTAGGGCTTACCAAAATATTTCTTTTAGGCATTTGAGTAGGTATTGTAGAAATAAAGTTGGCTACGGTTTTGAGTAGTCTGTATAAGAATCCCCTACGCTGTTCCTCAGTTGAGTTTCACTTCTTTGATTCTTGGTTATGCTTTTGTCCAGTCATCCCATGTTTGTGTTTTTGCTTGCTCCAGCTGATTACTGTGTTATGAAGAGGAAAATACCTGCATTTCTAAGCCAGTGACGAGGGAGGGCACTGCTTCCTTTTAAATTACTGAAAAATCTGAAGTAAACAATCAAGAAAACCAATCCTCTCCTCCACTTCCTCCTCCTTTATCATGACATTTCTTGTTCTTGTCTGAAGCCGGTCATTGCCAGCCGGTGTGGTGGAGAGCTGAGGATGGGCAAAGTGGTGCAGCTGGGCAGGCAAGGCGAAAGCAGCCAGGCAGCCCAAGAAAAGCTTTGGTGCTACGTTCTTCAACTAAAAATGGACACTGCTGAATGCCAAAACCAGTGTGGGCAGGCAGACCTGCTGCTGCAAAGCGGGGAGGGGTGAAAATACAGAAGGAATAGAAGTTTACCATTATGCAAAAGAACTTTGGGATAAGCTTGTGCAATAACATGGCCCATTGTCTGCTTTGTGCTTCGGCATGCAGAACAGACGCTTATTTAGTAAATGAGAGCATGAAAATATTTCTTTGCTTTATTGTTTGTCTGCTGAGTAGCAGTTATTTGGGGGTGGAGGTTAATTATTAAAGGCTTATCTGTCAGGTTGCCAGAGTAAACAGTTTATTTCTCTCCAAAGAGACCAATAATCATTGACAGAAATATGTATCGTGCTCAAATAGTTACGAGGCGAGGTAGAAGAGAAATGCTAGACACTAGAAGATGCATTCTGCCAAGGTTTAAATTAGGTGATCTTGTCTGTAGGATTGGTAGAGCATTCCTCATACTGCAGCTTCCACGTGTGCTCAGGGATGGGTTTTGCGGAAGGACCAGAAGCGTGTGTGCACGTAGGGGCCAAGGCCGGGCAGGGATTTGTCAGGCTGGCAGTGCCTGGCAGCAGAGCATATACAGTGGGTTCAGTTCGAGTGAGTGTGGCTTGCTTTCACTTAAAAGGTGGCCTGCAAAATTTTTTTCAGGGAGGTACTGCTGGAAAACCCGTCAGCATGACAGCACCGATACTTTGAGACGGGTTTTTTTTTTCTTTTATCTGTTTCCTGTTCTCTTCTGGCTCCAGCTGTATTAGCTGAAGACGCATTGAGTCTTAGGTGCTCGTTAGTGCTTCTGGGCAGAAGGTTGCTGTCTGCTGACATCCGTGGCTGAGCTGCCACAAGTATCACATCCTCACTTGTTTCAGACAAAAGAGTGTGAGCTGAAACAACTTGCGTAAGGTCATTTGGAGCAGGTTAGGCGGCCCTAGCGTGAGGAGCTGGAGAGAACCAAAAGCAGCAAGTGCTCTATGGCTATCAGGTCTGATTTTTGCATTCCAGCTGGAGAAGTGTTTATGGTTCATAGGTTAAAAAGGGGTTGTAAGGTGCTGGTGCGTATGTAGGTGGCTGTTCAGAACTCGTTGTGGCTCAGTCACAATTTTCTTAGCACAACTGTTAAACTTGTAGCAGTCTATAGAAGAATTCAACCAGACATCTGAGGTGAGGGGGCAGCTACAGCAGAAGTGTGATGTTTCCTGTATCCACTGCCCGGTACTGGTGTTTTGTCTTCAAAACCCCTTCAAAGGAAAAAAAGAAAAGACCCTTGGCAACAGACAGATCACCTAGGTTCACGTCTGGGGGGTTTTGTGTTTTATTTTTTATAATAGGGAGGGTTACCTTCTCTAAAGGGTCACCTCCAAGCAAACGCTTGGGGCTGTATGGCTACTTCCATAGCCCGCTGGTTCTTTCTGGTAGCGATCTTAAACAGAAGGCCTTAGCTGAGGCAGGTGTCTTTTGGTGTGCTGTGGGATTCTTTTCATTTGTTTTGGACTTGTCTTTGTTGGAAGGATATCTGACTTAGCTTGTATCAGAGTGTTAGTACATTGAGTTAGGTAAGGATTGACATAAAGTTCAAGAGCAGATCTCCCTCTCCTGCTGCACGCTCACTGTCTAACAATGTGAAAAAAGTATCAGTTTAACGTGTTCCAAAACATACGAGTACTCACGGTAATGTTCCATTCTTTTCACTTCAGCAGCAACCAACCATTTCTTACTCAAAGAAACCCAAGTTGGTTATCACTTGCTATTCTTGTATCAATTGCAGCATCACCATCAGTCCAACAGGAATGATAACAAGTTAAGAACCTGCATAGAAGTAATATTTTTATTAACCAGCGTTGAGGGAGGGGGATTTCCTTTATTTTCCTGCCTGGTTGTAAGTCTTCAGGAAGAACATAAAGGAGGGATGTGGCTGCCGCGTTTTTCAAAGCTGGATGTCTGAACTGGGCCTCTAAAATACGTATTTAGGCATTTGTGTGAATACGCTATGCTCGCTCTTAATGGTGGTGAGATCCTTCTGATTTTCCTGAGGTTTGTTGGTCCGCAGTGCCAACATAAGTTCAGATTGGAATAGCTGGGTGCTCCAAAGTGGACACCTCCCATAAATCCTACGTGGGTGTAATACTGTGTAGCTGAATGTTTGCATGCTGCCTTCTGCAGGTAAAAAAAAAAAAAAGTAATCAGGACGTTGAAATCCCCTGTGTCTGTTAGCAATATGAATCCTTTTGCCTTTTTGTGATGTTCCTCTCTGTGCCTGTGTCACTTGATGGCAAAACAGAGTAAGTATTTTTTGGCAGTCTTGACGGAACACAGTTTTGCTGAGATTTAGAGATGATAGGTCCAAATAAATGTCCGAGAATCTTTCAAAAGGTGTTACTGAGCCACTGCATTTTACTGCTCTTGTACAGGGTAACAGCTTTAATTTTAGTCAACCTGGTGGTTTGTTGTTTTTTTTTTTTTTTTTTTTTGTAGGCCTGGTTTGTGTAA
>VZSZ01005772.1:483944-496669 GCA_013398815.1 Ibidorhyncha struthersii
TGTATATACTTAGGGATATTTTCTAGTGTGAGAAGCATAGTTGGATTTTCTGTTTATAGATGACAAATAACTTGTGTTTATTAATATGAGAGATTTCTAGCAGAGTCGTTAGGGATTTTTAGCTTTTCCCCTGCACTTGCTGAAGTTAAACGTATATTTCCTGCTCTATCCTTCACGTACTGTTTTGCCCTTAAAAACCTCTATTGAACCGTAGAAGTTTCTAAAAATAGATTGTCTGCAGAGGAACTAGCTATCACGATAAGGTTAATTTGTTTCTGTCACCAGGACTGTAGTTGTTTGCTCACAAGCTTGAGCTGGAAATGTGATTTTACACTTTATTTCCTGTAGCTGTTCAAACGATTCTGATATGTGGGAAGTTTTTGTGTGTGTGGTTTTTTTTTTTTTTTTCATTTTTCTCCTCCCTTGTGATCCCCAAGCCTTTTGACAGTTTAGGAAGGACCGTGAACGTTACACCAACTGCGTGGAGCATGGGGTATTGGCTGGAATGCTTTCAGATTCTCTATATGACTATTTTTGTCAGGATATATATGGTGTTTCTTAAGAGCTGTGTTACTTAAAGCATCATTCTATGGCATTCCTTCCTCTAAGAAATGCAGAAATAACCCATAGTGTTGGGGGGTGGGGAGGAAGGCATCTCAGGGATATATGTTATTTGGATGAGATTTCAGCGTGTAATTCAGTTTGTTGTTTTACTCTGTCTCCAGGCTGAACCTGGCACCTCAGCTAAGTGTTGGTGTTTGTCCGACGTTAATACCACTTAAATCTCAGTATTAGGGTAATACTGGGTGGTGAGGAGTACTAATTTTTCAGAAATCCAGACACGTTTTGATCCATTCAGCATGTATGGAATTTTTGCATGGGTTTTGAGATAAAAGTTTAAAATGCTTTCAGACCCTCTGATTTGTTGCCGTTATAAAAACGGGATCTTTTTATCCCATTGTGAGCAGTGTGCTCATAATCACTTGTAAAATTTGTTAATTGTGAAAATGTTCTCCCAGTTACTGTTCTGACAAACTGAATTTGTTAAACAAAACTAGAAGCCAGATTTATCAGATACAGTTAAGCTTTGCATAAAATGATGCGCATGATTTTTAAAATAGAAGCCCTTCTCCGGTGTCCGCACGATAAGAGATAGGAAGGGAAAGTTTAAACAGTGGTGGTTGCAGCCCAGATGTTGTGGTATGCTACTGCTGTACTAAGAAATAACAATCAAATTGCGCACCCTATCCTCCATGAAAAGAAGAAATATTAACCATTAATAAGATATCTTATAATTCTTTTAAAAAGAACTGAGATAAAACTTGTAGATGAGGTGGGTGTGTTTCCTGTAAAAGCGTGACTGAGCTGACATCACTATCCTTGTATATTTTGTTTTGTTTGGTTTTTTTTTGAATTTTGTATTTTTAAAAGAGGAGTGTTGCAGCTAGTGTGAATCATTATTCATTTGTTTCTCTGGGAGGATTTCAGAGCCTCAGAGCTCAGCAGTCCTTTTCGCTTCTGTCTTGGCAGCAGGCTTGCCCCACGGGTAGCGGTTCTGGAGCAGTGCTGGTCAGCTGAGCAAGGCTGCCTGATTTAAAACCGAGGTGGGAGATGATGCTCTGCTCTGATCTAAAAGAGAGGGCTCTGCGGGGCTCTGTGCTGGTGAGCAGAAACTGCTCAGATGTTAGGGATTGGCAAAGAATATTAAGACACTTGCATTTGTACTCAGCAAGGCATAGAAAGAAACACTGTGTTTCACTTGAAAGCTGGTATTGTCAGACTCCCCATGTTAAATGTGTTTAATTTTTGTTTTTAAGCTTTACGTTCTCAAGATGAGCCATCTTCTCCTGGGTCTGGGCTTGGGTCAGTTGCGTTCCCCAGGCCGGTCAAAATACCTGTTCCTTTCTTACTTCATGAGGACTTGTTTCTGTCTGGTAGTGCATGTAAAAGGATGCTGTTTAATACATTTTTCCATGTTTTATTAAATTCCCAAAGTTAAAATGATAAATGTAAAACGATTGATGCTGGAATCTACTCATTAAATGTGCTATGTAAAAGATGTTGACGTTACTAGCTCTGTGTATGGAAAAGGATGAAAAGAGCACGTTTCACTGTTCCATAGTCATGTCAGTGGTTCGTAAAGATGTGATATTATGTTATCTACAGGTGGAAGAATTAAGCTGAAAGGCAGTTGCTGGCCTGCAGCTGTCACATGGGTCGGCGGTATAACTGGAAACTGAGATTTTTCTGGATTTTGGTGTGCTACGTGGTAGCGCTAGACCTTCAGATACGAACCTTTTCTAAGGAGGACTATTTAGTCTAGAAGCTTTCTTCTGACTGGTAGCTGAAAGGCACTTTATACCGGCTTCCAGTTCTGTAATGGTACTCCTTGGTGATAACCTACCTCTGAATCTATTCCGTGTCTCTAATAGGATGATAATTTGCGATCTCTGGCAGGAGCCAATATAGTTTGGTCTTCAGTTGTGCGAAATCTGTAAGAATATTATCAAATGTAAAGAAATTCCATAAATGTTAGGGATCTAATGTGTCTGGCTGGCAGCTGCTGCAGATGTTGAGCATTGCCATTCGCTTTACAGTTCTTTAGTCAGTTAGGTGCCTTCACCGATTTGAGCCCTGGAGCTTAGCTTTTATTCGTGTGAGAATCTTTTTGATGTTTCACTTCAACTGTCTGTAATGTTTTTCTTTTGGAGGTGGGGGAAAAAAAAGCTTTATAAAAGGACAAGTAGCTATTGGACTTTCAAGTTTTGGAAACCTACTCGTGCGGCACCTCTTGATGTACAGGGATAGAGGTTTGACCGCAGGCTGCCATGTGCGTTTTAGCAACTGAGGGTGAATGAGTTGTGCTATAATGGACGAAGTTTTTGAAGGTCTTAACAGACTACAAAAGAGAGTCCAACTAAAGCAGGATGGTAGTGGGGAGACTGCTTACAGAGCAGCTGCAGATGACCGGAGAGCGTTTGGACTTCAGTTTCGAGGAAGGGCTGTGGGAGGGTGTGGGAGTACGGGGAGCAGAGCAGGAAGAGCAGCTGCCAGACCTTGATATGAATGATTCATTTTGTGTTAAGAAATGTCTTCTTGTTGTCGTCCCAACCCAGATATGAGTACCACTGGGCAGATGGGACAAACATAAAGAAACCAATTAAGTGCTCTGCACCAAAGTACATTGATTACCTGATGACTTGGGTCCAGGATCAGCTGGATGATGAAACGCTATTTCCTTCTAAAATAGGTAAAGTAAATAAGTAAAACTGAACAATGTGTTTCAATTACAGTTGTGCAGGAATATTGAAGTCTTATAGCATTAAAAAGTCTCCTTAAATGACTGATTGGAGTAGGTCAATTTTAAAGTGTTACATTATACGTATAAAGGCATTTTTATCTCCTAAGATAAGATGTATGTGTTAGTACATGAACTCTGATCCATGTGTTAATACTCTTAATAAACACCTATCACAATTTTGAATGCGGGAAGTACTGTTTCTATTTAATAACTGACTGTGTTGATCAAATCTGATGTTTTTTTCATTTTGAACAGTGGGTTGTTTCCTTATAAATAAGGGTCTCAAAAGCTTGTGACCAGTAATTGGTACAAACTGGCAGCTTTTTGATGCAGGAAAGAGGCTTGATCCTCATGAGGAGCTTCTTCTAGGCCTTGCCTCCAAAGAAGCTGAATTGCATCTTTGATCTTGAAGGTATTTTTTCTTTTCAAGTGAAGATGAAAGATGTATGTTTTTAAGAGGTTTCTTTCAGAAAAGCGGGAGGAAAATAATAACAACCACTAGTTTAGTAACGATAACAAGAAGAAAACCCTGCTTCTAGAGGCACGAAGGACTGTTTGTTCTAAAGCTCCTAATTGGCAGTTTTCCAGTACACTGCTACTTATAGGCTTGTGATCCATTGTGAAAAAAAGGAAGGGAGACCTCTTAATTGCTTTTATTTTGTGAACAGTTTCTGAAGCATTTGACACGTTTTCAATAAGCCTCTTAAGAGAAACAGGGCCACCTGTCAGAATCAAGTGGCATTTGTTTTTACTTACAGTTAAGCAGATATGCAGAGAAGGCTGCTTAGTTTGGGAAGAAGTGACAAAAAGCTAGATCTTCCCTGCTTAGCAGATGTGAGCATAGTGTCTTCGTGTACTATGACATTCGTTTTAGTGTTTCAGGGTGGAGTTCAGAGCTGGGGTAGAAGGTCACTACTAGTAGGAATGGTGTTAAATAGTTACAGTTAATACTGAAGTTGTGTTCGAAAGACTACATCAGGATTTGATCTTTCTTTAACTGCAGCATATACTTTGCTGAAGAGTTTTCTTCTTTTGAAAGGTAGTGATTCAGAAAGAGACTTAAAGGCCCCAGTGGATAACCAGTTAACCAGCATCGCATGAACTTCCCATGCGATGCAGCATCCGAGGAAGGAAACATGATGTGCATATAAGTAGGGCAAGCTTAAGTAGGAGTGTGAAAATTTTATTGCTAAGAGTTTTAAAGCATTGGTGAGATCATGGTTGGGCTGCAGCATCCAGCTTGGGCCTGTGGCCTTTGGACAGGACTTCAGCGGTTGGGAAGACTGCAAAAGAACTAAGCTGACTGGGAAGACTGCTATGTGATGAGAAGCTAGACAGGTTTAATCTTTTTACGTATCTTTTTTTAGCCTGCGGATGTGTCGACTAAAGAGATTATTGTTCCCAGTAGCCGGTTGCTGTTCCCTAACCAATTTTAATAAACTTGTGCGCTGACAAAGATCTGCTGTTGAAACTGATTTTACCTGTCCTGGGTCATTTTCACTGAAATGACTGAAAGGAGTGTGTTTCACAGTACTTGAGTGGGCAGTTAAGAAAGCGGTGGCCTCTGGCTCAGGGATGGTGATGAGCAGGATGGAAACAGGAGTCTTTTTGCTGGGCACGAGACAGGTGGAAGAGAGCCTATTTCTGATTTCGCTTGAGACGAGAGAAGTATAAAACTCAATGGCTGATACCAAAGGTCGTTTCAGTTACCTACACAAAGGTATCTGGTGTCCTTTGGAGTCCCCTGTGGGATCTTGGACGTGTGCACAGAGCCATTGGTGAGACTCGGAGTCTGCAGGACACTTGCCAGTTTCTGCATCAGCCAGACAGGTACTGAGAGGACATCTATAAGCGGATTAGATCCCTGTGTTTGGGTATCTGAATCCTACCGGAAAGGAAAAACATTCTCGGTCAGAGGAGGCTCTTCAGAGAACTATATTGAGGCATAACAAGACTTAGTAGCTGGAAGCTGAAGCTAGGAGGGTTCAGCATAGAAACGTAGTCAGATTTATCTTGGAAAAAGTTGATGAGCCACTGGTCTACTGAGGGAAAGGAAACCTCCCCTCCAGTCTTTTAATGAGCTTGTCGTCGTGCTTCAGCCTAGCTACATTGCGTGATTTACAGACGGAATTGGAGTGAAACAAAACAGCCTTTCTTGTGCAAGAGAGGGTTGGGTTATGATGGCTTTCAAAATACACGAACGTAGCGTGGGCATTTAAAAACAAGCCTTCTGTTTTCTTATTTCTAGGTGTACCGTTCCCAAAGAATTTCATGTCAGTGGCAAAGACAATTTTAAAGCGTCTCTTCAGAGTTTATGCTCACATTTATCACCAGCACTTTGATCCAGTGATCCAGCTACAGGAAGAGGCACACCTTAACACTTCTTTCAAGCACTTTATATTTTTTGTTCAGGTAAGTGTGACAGGAGCATGATGGTTACAATTATAGTCTGGATAAAGTAATGCGTTAGAGTAATGGACCTTCAGTTTCTTAACAGCTGTTTTTTTTTGTAGGACAGTCAACACCCCCAGGACCCTAAGATAGTATCTTATTCCATTTGTATGTGTATTTACTGCTAGAAGCATTCAAGGAATGGAAAAGTTTTATTAAAAGTATTCGTTTCCTAGAAAATTGAATACCGAAAAGTGTTCCCTACCAAGTAATTCAACAGAACACTAATTCCTAACAAAAGAAGGAGGGAGGACAGCATCTGGAGCTAGGTTAAAAAGAGTGTGCTTGCTTCAAAGCTACAGTCCCCCTTCCACTTACAGAAAAAGAGCATCTTCTTGTGTTTTCTTCCTCTAAGTGGGGGGAAAAAAGCTTTAGGCAGTTGAACGCTGCTATTCAGCTAATGGCAGACAGGCAGAAAATACTGTAGTCGCTAAGCCTGGGCTGGAAGAGCCTCCTACCAACTAACTTCTGTCTGAATAAGATCTCTCATCTGAGCTGCGTATGTTAAACTCTGTATGTATGTCTTTCTCCTCATCCTTGTTACAGGAATTCAACCTTATTGATAGAAGAGAACTTGCACCTCTTCAAGAACTGATTGAAAAACTCACCTCTAAGGACAGATAAAAGGAAGAGGCTTTCTTGAAGTCACTTGTTTCTTTAAGCGAGCGTGTGGTATTTGTTTTTTGTTCATTTGTTTTTTTTTAAAAAAAAACAAAACAAAAACCTGTGCTGTTACTAATGACAGCCAAGATCTACTTTCTGTGCTTTTATTAGGGGAAATCTTTTATCTGTTAGTGACACGTGGTAAATAGCTTTTTTCTTTTTTTGATTGTTGTTACTCATTGTGGAATTTTAGCAGGTGCTGAGTGTTTATAAAGGAAAGATGCTTGGTTGGGGGATTGACTCTGCCGGTGGATGGGTTCTTGTATTGTGTCAGTGGTTGCCCATTCTCATGAAGTCCCTAGAAGACTTGCTTACATTCTCTAAGTGCCTTGGCAGACTCACTTCTGAGGTGCAAAGCACATACAATACTGAACATTGCTGGAAACAGAAAATATGAACTAACACCCAGGACACTTACTGATACTTCTTTTAGAAAAATATATATATGGTTACACTAAAAAAAAGCCATAACTTACTGAAATCAATGATCTCCAGCTTTTAATACAAATACTTATCTTATTTTTTTAGAGGTTAATATAGAATTTTTCAAAACTAGACCTTTGTTATAAAGAAAAGCCATGGTGAAGTTCTGGTCGCTAAACTGAAACGATAAAGGTGGTGTCAAAATTACAAAGAACCCGCGCTTAGCAAGTTGTAACATGTCTGTTGCCATTGGTTTTGGCTTTTCATAGTTGCTTTTATTTTTTTTAAACAGGGAAGCATCAACCTGGGTCAGTCACTTTGCTGAAGTTTCCTAGTATTTGCCAAATGAATGGTTAGTTTGCACAAATATAGTTAGGGAAAATATTCAATATGAAAAACACGCTGGGGTAATACTAAGAAAAATCTGGCTTGAAAAATAACTAGTGAAATGATGTTTTTAAGTTGTGACTAAAAAGCCTATCCCTGTGGAGGAGCTGTGGTGGCCAGTGTTTTCTTTGGGAAGAAAAGTATCTTGGAGGGAATACGATTTCATGGACCACTTTGGATTTATGTTAGCGTGATGGGGTTCTGCCCCATTTTAAAATCGCAGCCCATCTCCAAGGAACTGCAGCGGTTGGGAAAAGTAATAGGAACATACTAGTGAATTTGTAGTGGTTTGTAATTTGGTAAGTGCATCTTCTCTTTCTGAGAAAACCTGATCAAAATGTGGCCTTCCCTCACCTGGCTTAGTCTCTTTGCCTCTCCAGCCTTGTGTTTCTCAAACCAGACATGAGAATCGCCTGTGAGAACTTAGCCTCTGGGGTCATCCGCGGACGATGACTTGGGAATTTCTGCTGCAGCTGCATCAGTCAGGTTTCCCATTGCAGAAGCCAGTTCGACTAGCTCTCTTGTTCGTTTATGGATCTTGTCAAAGCTGTTGTATTTAGAATTCAAAGAAACCTGTAGTAGGTTCTGCAGTGTGCTATCCCGTGATATCACTGGTTGCCAAATACAGTACACTAAGTGGTTACTGGTGCCAGGCTTTGCTAGATTGTGACTCTGCAAAACCACCATTTTTAGACCTGAATAACGTGAAGACCTTAACTGACCGGTGTACGCTAGGTTGGCCCTTGAACCTCTGAGATTTACAGGTGAAGCCAAGGTTAGCATGCGACAGAAAAGTTGAGCTTACATTTTGTGTGCCTTGAAAATGCTGAGTAAAGTGGAAAACGCTGTGCAGCAGCCTGTGAAATATGTAAGTGGCCATGAGTATAGCCAGCTAATAAATATCTAAGCACAGTAATAATGTACTCACTTGGGAGACTAGAATCACTACTGAGTTAAAATGATGTATTTCAGAAGCACCTGAAGATTATTTTAAGAACGGTGTTCTCTTCAGTGGAGTTAAATGTCCTCATCTGCTTAAACTGCTTCCTGGAGAAGCAATTTAATGTTTTGTTACCTCTTCTGTCTCTCTGAGTGGTCATGCAGTGGTGTTCGTACTGAACTTGGGTTTGGCTACGGTAATGTTAGAGAGGCTGCTTGCAAAACACCTGCATTTTAGCATTTGTAATTAAGACAGTCCTTGGTTTCATTCAAAGCGTCATTACAGTTTGAGAAAACGTAGAATATATTTGGCTCCTTTGCAGATCAGTGGCGTTGCCCATTATAATCTGCTCAAAGGACAAGTGAAATTTTCAGTTATCCTTACATTTTCAGCTTTTTTTACATCATGCAGAATTACCAAGTTTTCTTAATGCGTGGATGGCAAGGGAAAGGACTTTGATATTGTGTTTTTTCTTAACATTGAGTGTAGGGTTTGGACTGGAGTTACCACAGTCCACACTGAGTTAAGCTGATGATGCAGAGAGAGCTCTCCCTCAGATGTTTGAACAAACTTACAGTTTTAAAAAGATGGACTAAGGTCTTATCCTGTCTCATCCCTAAGGATCCTGACTCTCCCGTGTGTGTACGCACACATGGGAGGAAAAGAGGGCAGATACTCCATGTCTGTTACCTCTTCAGGGAGTTGGGGGTTGGAAAAATATGCACGAGGCATAAGAAAATCAGAGGCAAAACCAAACACGAAGCACGAGCACAGTTTCCATTCTTTTGGTGAGTCGCCTGTGACTGCAGTATTCACCCCAATGCTGTTGTCAGTCCTTCTGTTCGTAGGACACAGCTGGTCTGGCAAACGTTGGATTTCTCCTTGCCAGTTCTGTTGGCCAGTGGAAGAGTCAGTTAGTGCTGTGGCAGCTAAATGCTGCTGTCTGGAGTCGAGGAATGGGCTAATAAGAAAGACGGAGCTCCCACGGGCAGAATATCCCATGTATTGGACTGGGCAAGTACCCTCCAGTTGAACAGTAGGGGAGAAAGTGTTCCTTTTTGTGTGCTGTAGGGTATGTGTGACAAAGTAGCTGGGGAAGGTTTTTCTGTGTTTGTTTTTTAAACAGCCAATTCTAGAAATTCAGAGGCATCTGCTGCAGTTCAGCCAATCAGGGTTAGAATGTATTATGTAGAAAAAAAAAAAATTAGTCTTACGTGGGTAGTGTATTCTTTGTATTTAGTTTTGGACAGTAGAAAAGACTTTTACGGAATAGTTTCTAGGCATGTAATAAAAGCTTGGAGATCATGATTTGCCTGACAGCTGTATGAACACATTGTTTAATTATACAACACTTGAAAATAACATTAAAGATACATATGCAGTGTTTGGGATTTAGTATCCCTATGCTGTTTATATTTGCAGCTTTTAATTGTTTCTTTTTGCTTCAAAAAGATGTGGGACCAGAAGTTGACGTGCGTTTACACTCTTGAAGTAAGGGCACATTGAAATGCTAAACAAAAAGTTGCCACGTTGTACAAACTGAATCTGGATGGAGTGAATGTGTTTCTAAAATAGTGCATTTGCTGGGGGCAAGGGGGAGGACAACCCCCCTCACCCCCCCCAAATCAACCCCAGAGCAACGAACCCTGAACAAACCCCACGCTGCTCTACGCCCACCTTACAGACGGACTCCGCTGTGCGTCACGAGCGCTTTGAGACAAAAACTCTCCGCTTGGTTGTCACTGGGAGCGGAAGGTGCCGGAGAGGTTAAACCAGACTGGGCTGCCAGTGCTGGCTGAGGCCTTCCAGTATAAGAGGGTCCTTAAATTCTGTAGTTAGTGGTGTTTTTCAGCTACCAGCGTGTTAGGCCGTGGCAGTGATTTGGGCGGTCGCTTCAGGAGGTCATCTACCTCGAGACGGGATGGGGCAGATTCTGCCGAGCTCAGCCAGCGATGCGCGTGTTGGCACCGCTTAGGTGGTGCAGATGCGTTAACGTTGGCAGAAATCATTTTTCAAGCCTGTCAAATTCAAGTCAGGGATAGAAATTAATCGTGCAAATAGAAAATACAAATGCCACGTTCTGCTGTTGCCAGTAGCTGAATGGTAGCGGAAGGGAGAAAACAGGTTTCAAGGGGCAGGTGGCCCGTCTGCAAGTGTCGAGTTTCTTTTCCTGCTTACTATGCAATGTAGAGCTTTGAACTTTTGCTTTGACTTTAAGATGTAGAGGAGCACTGTCCCGATTCAGTATTTAGGAACTGAACACTCTCCCAGTCTCCCTGAGACTCACTGAACAGGTAAGGATACCTGTTTGCTGCTATGGACTTGACTTCCCTTTCCGACTGTTCCTTTCGGTTTCTCGCTCCCCCCCTTCCCTTTCTCTTGACTCACCAGGCACAATTTTACTACGAACACATCCTTTTTGGATAGTTGTTCTTTTCCATGCTACCCTCTGCCCTCTTCCTACCTGCCAGAGTGCTGTATTACTGTATATAAGCCGCCCCCTTTTAGCTGGACTGTTTAAAAAAGCTGCAGCAGGAACACAGACTCCTTGCTTTCCTTTCACGAGAAGATTCCCCTGGTGCACTGGGTCTTGTTTCCTTCACTGCTGGGATCGGTTGTCGTTTTTCCAGGCTGCACTACTAAAACCACTAGCAGTTTTCCGGATGCCTGTCATCTTTTCCTGGATATCTTCTCTTTTAAGACGAGACTAACGTCGGTTCTTTTAGGCGTTAAACCTTTTTATTTGCCTGCTTCTCTTCCCATTTCCTCTTGCCAGGTGAAGATCACAGTCTAGGTAAATACCAGATTACGTTTTTGTTTGAAGAACCAATTCCCGAAATTGTTCATAGAGTATTGTATTTTTAGGGGAAATTAATTTTTATAGCCACTAAACTATACTCATTATTTTTGTACGTTTGCAACTTCTGACATTTTTCAGAGCCGTGTCGCGGAGGGAACACTTATTTTCAAGGCTGTTTTACTACTCGGGTGTGCTGTGGTTGTGTTGCGTAGTACCTCGAAGCACATTCCTTCATGAGCAATGGAGGAGAGAGAAGAATGCAATAAAAGTGAACGAGGCTTCAATAAAAGACCATTTTTGAAGGGAAGAAAAAAAAAAAGATATTACAAAAGCAACACTAACCTTTCCTTCTCCTTTAGAATCCCAAAATATATGGGAGAAAACGCGGTGTAAAATATAAAATGCGAGATGAGAACCCTTACTGTAAGCTAACTGTGCCAATATTGCTTCGGTTTGTAGTCACTGATCGATATTTTAGTTTTAAATGAGAACAGCTTTTGATTAAAAAGGAAAAAAAAAAAAGTTGAATGTCTGAAAATCTGCAACATGTTTATTTGAGAGTTGTAAATAATGTATACAGATTGTTGTATGTGATGGGACAAAATATTTAAATTCTAGATTTTTTTTTTTCAATAAGAAACTGAAGGCTGTTTATAAGAGAAAATAAATAGCTATGTTTGACCATGATTGTCTTTATTTCCTTCTTGAACTTGTTTCTAAGTTATCTTCTACTTGTAGATAGATTATTTTTTTCCCTGTATATTGTTCCACATACAAATTAGGTTTTGTTTTTTTTTTTTTTTGTCTTTTTTGTAATTGCCTTGTCTGAATTTGTGAATATTTGTATTGCAGGCAGACACGATAGCAATAAAACACCCTGATACCCTTTTCATTTCCGTGTTTGGTGACCTGACTGTACCCACTAGGGATGGAGCCGGGTGTGGGATTTCCCGCTAACACATTCGGTATGGCGTTAACCAGGGGGGGCTTCGGAGAGCTTGGCTACCACGAGCCTGTCCTGGGCATCCGCTCCCCGCAATGCGCACGCTCGGTTTCGGCCGCGTGCGGCAGCGCAGGTGCCTTTTTCTTGGTTTTCTTTCTTTCTCCTTAAGCCTCCTGGGACCCCCCCGACATCAGCAGCGCTCCGGAGTTCCTGCCCTCCCGTCCGCTTCCGATGCCCTCCGCCTGCCCTCCTCCACATGTGGTAAGTTGGCTCTGGCGTGCAGCTGGACAGGCTGAAAAGGGGGTTAAAAATCTGGCTTTTACTTCAATCCCAAAACCCGGTGTGGTCGAGGGATGGCGAGAAGGGAGGCTGGTCCCACATGATGCGCGCAGCTGGAACGCAGGAGGGTGTGTTGGGCAGGGCTGCCACGCTGCCTGTGCCCCTTTCATCCATCTGAGGATTTTTTTCCCCCATTTTACTCCGTCCTTCAAGAACCCAAATGGTCATACGCTGTGACGGTGTTTTGGGAAACGCGTGGTCAAAGATGGGTTCGGTGGCTGAGGGTTTGCAGCAATAACCACCGAAATGAGTGGCCTTGATCTCCTTTAAACCCATCCTGCCACTCACTTCTACGCTATTTCTGGACGATTTTTGACGCAAATGGTTGCTCGTGAGCGCCTGTCGCCGACCAGCGTGGCCTTTGCCCTCGGGCGTGGGGCACTTGGGCCGAGAACCGAGCAACTCGTGGCAGGGGTGGCCCCCGCCCATCGATGTGCTCTTCCTATCCGCAGCTCTGCCTGGATCTGCAGCTCCGCGC
>VZSZ01005772.1:497046-531510 GCA_013398815.1 Ibidorhyncha struthersii
GGGGGGGTGGACTAGAAGACCTCCAGAGGTCCCTTCTCAACCCTCGGCGGTCTGGGACTGCGCGAATAACTTCAGCAGCTTTACCCTGACACCGCAGGAATTAATGCTCTAAAAATGACGGGATTTGGGAGGCGCGGGGAGCTTTCTATTATGCTTTTTAACATACCTTTTTGCACTGAAGGCCTGGATGAGACTTCTCCCGCCCCTCTCCTGATTGTAGTGTAAAACAGCTGTGTAAATGCAGCCCCTCAGGTGAAACTCATCCTGTAATTAACAAGAGAAGCCTGCCTGACTGTTGTAAAGAGCAGGAAGAGTTATGGGCCGTTCCTCGAGAGATATTCTTTTTGGGGTTTGTTGCTTTCTGTGTTTTGTTTTGTTTTACTGTTGTTTTTTTGGCTTTTTTTTTTTTGGGGCAAGAAGCTGTGCTTAACATGGAGGATAGGAGTTGGCGGGGTGTCAGTTTGTTTCCTGATACGTGCTTTGGTGGTTGATACCCAACTGGTTGGCTTCTCTCAGGTTTAAATATCTCTCTTAAAAATTTCCTGAGCTTTTTTTTTTTTTTTGATTGATGGCAGATTGATAACTTCTGTGCTGTAGGAATTAACTAGTAACACAATTTTCTATCTACATGAGAGAAACCATCACTTCTGCTTTATGTTTCTTTTTTCATTGCTTGCTTTTTTTTCTTTTTCCTTCCTAAAATAATTGAGGAAGATGGCAACTTCGTGCCTGAGACTGGACCACTAAGTATCTTCAAAAAAATGTAGCACTTGGTGTTCTAATTGGAGCTGTAACTTTCTAGAGTTTAGACAATTGATGTGGGCTGAGACAACTTGTCAGCATTTTTTTTTTTTTTTTGTTGTTAAATTTGGTATTGGTGTTGTCTGGTACAAAATAATAAAGAAACCCCCTGTTGCTCATTTAATTGATGATCTGTGGTAGAAAATGGTCTCTGATTGATGCTTGTCATGAAGTCAAAAGTGGATGTGGGGGACTCATTTATGGGATTTGAAACCAGAGTTGTGTAATACTTAAATGATGACACTATCGGCATTTTCTGACTGCCATTCTTCCTGAATGATTTTTCTACAGCTGCAGGGAAATCGACATTTGTGAATATTCTCAAACAAGCTGATGAGGAATGGGAAGTTGTTCCTGAGCCTGTAGCTAGATGGTGCAATGTTCAGCAAAACCCTGAAGAGGATTGCGAGGTACGGTGAAAGAAACTGAGATAAAACTTTAGAAATATAAAAAAACCCAAACAACTAACCCTTGAAACACAACCAGTCAAATCTTCTTCTAATTTCAGAAGACCAATATATCTGCTTGACTAGGTATTTTAGAAAATATTTGTGATAGCAATTTTTTCGCTGATTCTTATTGTAATATTTGAGTTCCTGTTTTCCAGTCTGCTCAGTGCGTTACAGAACACGTGTTATTCAACATCAGGATGTAAACTATAAAAGCAGTAAAAACCTGTTCTATTTCATGTGTAAAAGCAAGGGAGGGGGAAAAAAGTTAGGCAGAAGTTACTTTTAGCAACTGTGAACTCGCCAGGGGAGAGCCCAGGTGTCCTCCAAAATGTCTAGGAAATAATGAAGTACTGCTAAATTGCTTATAGTGGTGTTTCTTCTCTTAGCTACCTGTAATTCTGTTAGCAATCCAGCTGCTACCTAGTGGCCAAAGTCATCACTGGGTAGACAGCTTTTGATGATCTGTAGGTTTTTCTTAGTTAAGTCTAGCAAAAAGTACAATGTATTTTGTTTAAATGTAAACCTTTGATGGAGGCATGTTGTTCCTAACTTTTCCTCAGCTACATGTTTTGCTGAGTTAGACACAGCTCTCTTTTTTTTTTCTTTCTTTTCTTCATGATACTAAACTAAATCTGGATAAAAAACCAGACTGAAGCCCTTTATTTTAAGAACGAAGTTAATAAGCTAGTTTAATAAGCTTGAAATTTAAGCTAAAGATATTTTTTTTAATTTAGTGTGGTGGGTTGACCCCAGCCAGCAGCTAAGGTCCCACACAAACACCAGCTCACACCCCCAGCAGAGCAGAGAAGAGAATTGGAAGAAAGGCAGCAAGACGATGTATGGGTGGATATAAAGACAGTTTTAATAAGCATAAGGACGAGAATAAGAAAGGCATGATGCAAAGGCAGTTCTCCTAGAAGCAGACCAATGCCCAGACGGTCTCTGAGCACCAGCTCCCCTGGAAGACAAACGCCTCCCCTCCTTCCGGTACCAGAGTTGAGTCTCTGAACGTGA
The DNA here is from genome assembly GCA_013398815.1 of Ibidorhyncha struthersii. Taxonomy (NCBI): domain Eukaryota; kingdom Metazoa; phylum Chordata; class Aves; order Charadriiformes; family Charadriidae; genus Ibidorhyncha; species Ibidorhyncha struthersii. The sequence goes on from VZSZ01005772.1 coordinate 499,314, forward strand.
TGTTCCATGGTGTGGAATGTCCCTTTGGGCCGTGGGGGACAGCTGCACTGGCTGTGTCCCTCCCAGCTGCATGCCCACCTCAGCCCGCTTACTGGAGGGCAGAGTGGGAAAGGGAGAAAGCCCTGATGCCGTGCAAGCACTGGTCAGCAACAGCCAAACCACTGGTGTGGTATTAACGCTGTTTTAGCCGCAAACATGAAACATGTCACTGTATGGCCGTTATGAAGAAAGTTAACTCTGTGTCAGTAAGGTCCAGAGTGCTTAACATAACACTTCAAATCTGTCATAATCATCCCTGAAGTTGGACTTGCTAATTTGCTCTTTTGTCCTTTTGCTTTGGCTCGTTTGCAGAACCAGTTTTTTTTTCTAGCGAGGATGTTGTACAGCCTGAACAATAGGCATTTGCCTGTTTTTTCCTCTCTTCCTTCCCTTTTCTGAGAAAAGTTATCAGCACTGAAGATCTTGATTATTGTTTTTTTTTTTTTAAATATAGTGTAATACCAAAAAGTAGACTTTTACTTTTCCATCTTGAATAAAGCTGGTGCTTTCATTATCCCACAGTACCAGGGGGGGAAAAAAAGATTAGCTAAGTTCATTTTTACATGTGTGCATGTTCATCGAAAGAGGTGTGTCTTCCTGCTGTTGTGGTTGTTAGTTATTATGAAAGTTGCACCTGAAATACTTCAGTTGGCTTAGTACTGTGCTTTTTAATACAATGTTTTTCAAGGATATTGGAATCTTTCCCAGAGAATAGTTCTCTATCTTTTATTTCTTACTGGTGAAACTGATAAATAAGGGTCTTCTGACGTGTGAAAGATGGCTGCAGCTTCTCTACTTGATTACAGAGTAGAGGGGCATATCGTGGCTAGTGGAACCAGGCCATGACCCCTGTCCCTAGTGGAATTCTGTCCCGTGCTACCTAGGACCCTTCCAAGTACGTGCTAGGCAGTGTTGGGGCAGTAGGACAGCCCAGGGACTCTGCCGAAAGTGTACGGCATGTAGCTACCTCCTTTTGGAGGCTTGGAATGCTCGGTGCTGTGGATATTGCTCGCGTGTGCTGCTTGGCCGCAGTGCGGCGCTGGGCATGTTTGGTTTACCAGTGTAGGTACGGTTGCAGGGAATTAGAGATGAGGATGAAACCCGGAATTCCAGAATCGTAATTGCTATCGGCTAGGCATTGATCTCTATCGCTAGTTTTTTGAAAATATGTCAATATTTGGATTTGGTGTTAATGTAGCCAAAGGACTTGGACAGAAGCAGTCATCTTTGGTAGGCTGTGTTTTCCAGTGAAACTGAGACACGCAGCTTTCTGTTTCCGTGAGCTGTAGTGGCTGTCACGAGGTGTTTGATCTCCCTCGCGGGCTGAGGGGCATCTTTGACCTGGAGTTTGTTCTGAACCTCCCAGGTAAGATGAGAGCATAATCATATCTTAGGATGCTTCATCAGCAGCTGTTAACACAGGAACTCTAATTAATAGATGGAAAAACAAAACGAGCCCAACTTTAAATCTCACTTGTCAGAGTAAAAGGAGCATGAATTTTTCTACAATGTTGTTGACTTTTCATACCGATAGGATGTTGTTTTTTTGATTAAAGCTTGTAAAGAGTGATCAAAGCGCTTTGGTACTTGAGCATTTTGACACCGTAGATTGCAGAGAGTTGCTGGTTCAGCTCAGTGCCATAGGAGGAATAACATTACTGGCATTTATGCCTTGTATTACAAATAGGGTTGAGAGGTAATTGATGCAACTGTAAAGCTGAAATAAAGGCTGAACAGCTTTAACCTAGTAGAGCAATTCTGTTTTACCTTAATCGTCCATTTCTTCAACTTAAAGGGTCACTGTATGTATTTTAAACCAGGAGCTGACTGCATCACAGAAGAGTGGTGGAAATGTGCTTCGGATGATGTATGAGAAGCCAGAGAGGTGGTCTTTCACTTTCCAGACATACGCGTGTCTCAGCAGGATCCGGGCTCAGCTCAGATCCCTTGATGGCAAACTCAGAGAGGCGGAGAATCCTGTGGTCTTCTTCGAGCGATCTGTCTACAGTGACAGGTATGTTGGACCGCAGTCCTTAAAGTGAAGATCAAAATTCTCCTAAGAAAAATGCCCAAATAAACAAAAAGCAGAGCATGACTGAGTTTTGTACCTCCTTTTGGCATAATTTTGATACTGGTGAATCACAATAACCTCAATAAGTGGTTTGTTATCTTTCTCTCATTGGTGTTGGCAGCAAAGTAAAATTACCGGTTTGAGGGTTTATAGTTTTGTTGTATAATCTTGATTAACTGTGTGCAGTTTCTCATTCTTTTGGGGTAGTTTCTTTTTATCATTTGTGCATGCACTTTTCCCCTCAAAGAAAAGAGGGGAGTAGGCATCAAGAAGAGTAAAGAGCAATTCTTTTTTTCTTTGTCTCTTAGTCCTGTTTTCTTTTATGCTTCATGAAGGGGGCCCAGCTATTTCATATTGCCGTACCCTGTGTTTCTGGATTCGGAAGGTTAGATTTGATAACTAAATCCCATCACGTAATCCTTAGGCGTTCGCTGTGTTCTAATATATTGTAAATGACCACAACGTACAAACCAGTGGTGGTTTGCAGATTGTTGCTGAACAGATAGCCGAGCTGCAGATGTTACTGCTTGTTGTGGATGCTGCTATGGGCAGCTGCCATGGGCGTAGTTAGAGGGCGATGATACCAACAGTTTTATTTCCAATTCGAGCATACATCAAAGAAGTTACAGAATTATTATGCTCAGCTTCTTCTCTAGTTACTGTGCAGTACTTCAGGAAAACCAAGTGATCACTGTGTTCCAGCTTATTTTTGTTTACGTAACTATTTTGTGTTCACAGATATATCTTTGCAGCTAATTTATATGAGTCAGATTGCATGAATGAAACTGAATGGACCATTTACCAAGACTGGCACGACTGGATGAATAAGCAGTTTGGTCAAAGCCTAGCGCTGGATGGGATCATTTATCTCAGAGCCACTCCCGAGGTGAGGAATAAAAATTTACGGCCACGCAGAGAATGAGAGTACACGTTCTGTGCCTAGCCTGTAAAATTTGATCTTTGTCTATGCTTCTGTGGCATTATTTTTTTCTAAAATATAGGGTTTAACTATGATTCTACGCTTTTCTTTTGATGAAAGAATAATATGCTTGCAGTCAAGTACAGTAACGTCACAATTGTGTGTCATTGCATGCCACTGTATCTTTGGTTTAGGGATTGCTTTGAATGTCTCAGGCAAGCAAACAGTTGAGAAATTCTCCTTGAAATGTAACCTTCTCAAAATCTTGAATGACCCATATCTTTCACTGATTTTAGTCTTCAGTTCAGATTGTAGTATTCCCCTGAAGACTATAATACTTGCGTTATGACTAATACAGTCTGGAAATACTTAAACAAAGAATGTTCTTTCAAAGGTAGCCTGTGTATTTTTAAATAAAATACGATGATAATGATTTCCTAATTAGAAAAACAGAATATAAGACACAAGCAAATCAGAAAATATCACTGGAGCTGAAAAAAAAGGAAAGTACAAAATAGCTATAGGAACACAGCTGTGATGGATATAACAATTTATAGTTAATGTCACAGCTGTTTTGAGGGGGGGTGTATGTGTGAAGCCTTTTCAGCTGGAGCAACGGAGCTAAGCCAGATGTATGCACCTACTGTCTGCGAGGCTTTATGATGCTGCTTTGATCTTTGGGCATCTAATATTTTTTAAAAGGAGAGACCTACATAATGAATATATCTTTTAAGTACGAAACTAACTGAATAAGAGAAAAACATATGAATTTAGAAGAGCTCTAGTTGCAGTAATTAACTTAAAGGTCGCTTCCAACTTTCATGTTTTCAACTTTGTTAGAAACAACTGTGTAATCTAACGTGCTACAGTTTCTCTGAGGGCTTTTCTGTTGAGAGCTTGTTTTTTTTCTTTAAGTCAAGAATGTATATTGAAATTAGAATAGTTTTGAACAGTTTTGATTGACTTCTTATTGAGCCTTTGGATACGGTCAGGACAGGAACAAATGATTTACTACATTTGACAACTGGGTCCCGAAGAGCCAGAACTATATAATGAGACTTTGAAATGTCTCTTTCTAATGTCAAATGGCTATTTCTGTGCTCTTTTCATGCAATACACTGGTACCCCTTTTAATAAAGAGCTTACGTGAGACCTTTCCTTGGAGTGGAGAAATAACATGATATATTTCCTTTTCTTGGGTCCTTCTTTGATTTTTTTGTGTATAGTTTGTGGGCTCCATCAGCTGAACGTGGCGTAATGCTTCTGTGCTCATAAGATAGCAGGTTGAATATTCATATTTGGCAAAGAGTGGCGTATTGAGCACAGTAGGAAGCCTTGGCAAAAAAACCCACTTCAGCAAACTAGACTTCCTCTGTAGGTCTGCAAAAAAAAAAAAAAAAAGACTGACCAATTTTTTTAATATCTTTTGCCTTCAGAAATGCTTAAATAGGATTTATTTACGTGGAAGAGATGAAGAGCAGGAAATTCCCATTGAATATCTGGAGAAGCTTCACTACAAACATGAAAGTTGGCTTCAGCATAGGACACTGCGGTAGGGTTTGTTTAATGGTTACTTAAAGATGGATGAATCTTTGTAAGGATGTTCTGTAATGCTTTTTCCACCAGTGACACTATAGCTCTTCCTATGATATGTAAAGTTAAACTCCAGGAATATTTCTATCTATGCTTCCGTAGTAGTATTGGCTTTACAACATGTTAATTATTGCTAGGATGTGCAACGTGCCTTGTCTGCTATTCGGAGCTCTATGTGAAGAGAACTCGATTGAGCTGAACTAATGTTAATACACAGCTGAATTTAACTTTAGGTGCTGGGGAACGGGATGTTCAAGAATCAGTAATATATCCTAGGAGCCACACTGAATTCGAGCTGCTTTATGTTCAGAATTCACAGCTGTAATTTATATATGCAGTTCTTTTCATGGGATTCTTAACAATGAAAATGCTGACAAAGACTTGAATGATGTATACTGCTTTCAGCCAGTAATAGTTTCTTTGTTCCTATCCCGATACAGAACGGATTTTGAATATCTACAGGAAATACCTATATTAACATTAGATGTTAATGAAGACTTCAAAGGCAAAAAGGACAGACATGATCACATGACTGAAAAGGTAAAATTTCACCATCAGAACAAACTGATGATTTAGGTTTATTGCCAGCATGTCAAAATGAATTCAGGATGCTTCTTCCATCTCCAAGTACAGCATTCTTTGAAGTCAGACTAGACTTAGAATCTGTGTTTCTTCACGCTGTTTCCTATGTTAATTTTCATTTAAAAAAGAAAAAAAAAAAAGAGGAAGCAAATATTCCAGGCTTGTTTGAGAAGACTTTCACTCGTAGCTTTGTTTGCAAATATAATTTCTAATTTAAGTAACCCTCAACTGTTTAGAAGAACTGTTATTTGCTACGTCCTGCCTCTAACATTGTGCAGGTGTCCTAAGAAATGTGATGGGCGTGGGAAAGGATGAGGTTGGCTGATGAGGGAGAGCAAACAAAGGCTATGCAGGTCCGAGTTGGATGTGTGGGGTAAAGTCTTCCTTGTATGAGGCGTGAAAGTGTCGAACCTCCAGTGCTAGACAATAAAAGAATTTTGGTTCCAGGTACTCTGAAAATACAGTACAAAACCATTTCAACGGAAAATTGAAGGAAGAGCTTACCGAACCTACAGCCGAGTTGTGATCCAAAGCAGTGAGCCAAAGGCAAACCGTTTTCAGTGTTCCAGATATTTCTAGCTAAATGAAAGAGAGGATGGGTTATCCTCTCTTCTGGTTAGCATGTCACAGCAAAAGGCAGTACACCTACTGCAAATAGGGATCCTTTGCTCTAAAAATGTATTTCACTGTATAATCATCCTTCTAAAATATTTAAGTCATGGTGTTACATTCAGATAATGAACAGCCTGCTGCAATACTGCTTATTTTTAGTCTTGTTTATTAAATTGGCACCATGGTTAAAGTTTTTCCCTTTAGTTGTGTTTATTAAAGCATTATTCAAAATCCTGCTCAAAAGCAGTGGTCTGAAACTTCAGGGAGTGCTTTTCAAATGCAGCTTTTTATTTTGTTGAGGAAGTAATGCCGAATATATATCTGAAGTATTTTTTTAGTTTTATGTGAAGGCATGGGAAAAAAAAAGTCTATTTGATATAACAAGAATTCAAGTTGAGGTTTCTGTTTGCACAAAGAAGATGTAATCCTTAGCACAAAAAGGTGTACTATATATTTTAAAGCTAGACCAAACCCTCAATGTCTTAACTGCTCAGGTGTCTGGTATTTGAATCATGATGAGATTCAGCTGAGGACAACTAGACTTTTATTTGAGTAGTTGCAATGAGTTGCAGACCTTAGCAATGGTATGTGCACGTTTTTCCGCTCTTTGGAAATAAATTGTTTACCTCACGAGAAAAGCAGCTTTGTCCTTTGATCTCAGTTTATCCACTGAGACATAGAACTGTTCACCTGATTAAAAGCAGCCTTCATCATATTTGCTCTTTTAAAGCTTGTTAATTGATGGAATGACTGGACGTGGCAGCTGTGGAGTGAATATGCTTCCCATCTGCACTGTGAGATCAGGCCAAACTCAGGCACCTAAATCGGGATTTCAGAGGAGTTTAGTGCTGTGTGGCTGTTGGGTTAGCTGGGAACAGCCTAAGCCTCGTGTTCGCCTTATTTTTTGGCATATCCGAAGTGGAGTCCCAGAACTGCTACGTTCTTCATGAGGCTGGGTGCTTTGGCCCCTAGTGTGTGTTTATGTCCAGCGGGGACCCAAAGCCTGTATGCTTCCTTCTCCCCTCGGTTGTGATGCCCACATTGAGACCTGTCCTGAAACCATGCTCGGTGCGTGAGTCGTCATCAGGTTCATCATGCAGTATTACTGTTGCTCCTTTCTAAAGTGGAGGGTGGCTTTCCTGTGATACCTTTCAACTCAGAGTATCGGCACAGTTATTTTTTCCCTTCTCTACATTAAGGGATTTGATTTTTTTTTTTCTTTTTTTCCCCCACCTCCTTGAGCCCTGACCTAGGAAGGGAAGGGTCGCAGCTGGAGAATGTGATCCGAGGTCTGTTTCCATTTCACATCAAGAATTTGCACAAAACGTTTACAGATGGCTCTGTGTATGAGAGCCCCTGCCAAAAGAATAATACCATGTTCTCCAGCGAATTGTCGATTCCTTTCGGTGTGGTAGTCTAGCTTGAGCTCCCCGTTCAGGTTCTATCACAGCGGAGCTGCTAGGATGCTTGTGGAAGTGAGAGATGGGAGTCGTGTTCTGAGGCCCTGGATTCCCTGGCTGTTGTATCCGCTGGGTTGTTGGCTTTTAAAAAAGGTGACCTGGCCCTCGCTGCCACCTATTCCTACCCCTATGCTTATTTAAAGGGAGGGAGTAATGACTCTTTTCCTTTTGGAGAGGAAGAGTGGAGGGGGCACAACAAAAACGGCACGCGTACCTGTGGCAAGAAGCGCCTTCTCAGCATGTTGTCTTCTTGCGACCTTTGGTACTGACCTGAATTTAAGATGCTGTCTTAAGTGACCGCACTTAAAAGAATAATGCTAGCCCGCTGCTTGGCACGCTGCCTGTTTTGGATCCAGTCCTCATGCAATTGCATGGATTATTTGAGGTGCTGTACTGGGTCTTGGTGCTCTGTGTAGGATCATGGATTTCCAGCTCAGGGTTCTAGATAACATTCTACGGGCCAGAATGTCACTACTAACTTTTTGGTAGCTGTAGCCATTTGAGCCACTCTTCAAATACTGGAAATGGAGTTTGACGGCAGCTGAACTATTTATGGTATTGTTCTACAGAATCACATTTTTTTTTTTTCAAGTGCTATGGTTTTCCTAGGTTTTATTTGCCAACTTCAAATTCCAAGGAGCGTACTAATTAGATGCATTGGGTCGTTGGTTGACATTAAATATGAACGCTGTTCTGGTGGTGGGTGTGGCTTGGTGTTTTCCAAATGCCAGATGTTTGGAGGTGGTCATTATCTTCCTCGTGTTTAGGTTAGACCTGCCTTTAAGACAATTCATTTGTCATGCAGGGCTGTAGTTTAGGACCACGGGAGGAATGAGCATCATTCCCATGCGTCTCTCTCCGCACCTGCCTGAATTAAAGGTACCATGGCTGAAAAAGTTCTCGATGGACAAGAAATGGCATAGCCGAGCCTACGGTTGTTTTTCCCGGTTCCTGTAGGTTGTAGTAAAGCATAAAGCAATGGAGAGGTAACTGTAGTTGCTGTATATTTCTGTTGATAAATACTTAGTTTGATTGAAAATATTTGTTTCTTTTTGCAGGTCAAAGAATTCTTGAGCACGTTATAATCCTCTTTGAAGCGCAGGCAGAGTCAAACTGTTCCAAACATCTGTGCGATCAAAGTCTGAAGTACAGCTTCTGCTTTTATAGAAGGCCTCGGGAGAGGCAGGACTCAATCCTGTTGATTTAATTGTGAGGAACAAACAAACGTTGTGAATAGGGAAATTATTGAATAAATCAGTAGGTCTGTTCGGTATTACATTAAGTAACACACACAAATTCTGAAGATACTAGAATTCTGAGAGTTCTCAAATGTTGCGCCTGTTTCTAATCAGACCAATAAGTTCTGGAGTATTTTTTGGTATTTTTTTTTTAATTTATTTTATGGCCGGTAGCTATTTAATTTTCAAGAAGGTAGTGGGTTTTTCAGTGGAATTGATTTGTAATGGATGTCTCACTGTTCTGAGGAAGAAAAAAGTAAAAACCGTTTTTGCTGTTGAGGGAATTTTAATATAACCTGGAGTTTTATATTGTAAAGTATATATTAAAAAAAAAGTCATCTGACAATTTTGATAGATGAAGTTCTTCACAGACTACGCTGAATTAAATCCAAATATGGCTGAAATTTTGTAGATATCAAATTAGGTTTTGTATCTGTTTTCATTGTGCACTGCAAAATAGGATATTAAGAGGCTTTCTATTCTTTAGCATGTTTGATGTCNCTGGTTTTGGTCGTTGGCAAGTCCTCTTTTCCTGTGGAGGAGTACGTTTGCTAGACGGGTACCGTAAAAGGAAGAAGAAAATTTTGCAGATGGCCTCTATCTGTAAATGACTTGTTTCTAAACCTTTCCTTAATCACGTTTTGGATGTCAGAGGTGGCTTCCTCCTTTTGTTCCAGCTTCTCCATTTGTTAACTGGGCCTTCTGGGTGCTTATACAAGATACCGCCGTGTTTGATGTAGCCTATCCTTTCTCACCTTCGTGCAGTAAGAAGGGGAGACCTTTGTGGAGTAGCTGCTGTTTTAGTGCATCTTGTTTTATTAACTGAGCCACTTTTGTTTCAGGTGCGGAAAATATAAAGTACACAGGGTACGCATCTCAAGTACTGTGTTTTATGAGCTGCTTTGTCCTGCTTTAAACACTTCTGAATGATTGCACAGTTGGCCTTTGAATGCAAAATTTTCTTGTAAAGCATTTTATTGTCTGCTATGGTGCCTGTGTTAACTGCTAATTTGAGATGAAGCTTCTCTTGTGGTTGGAATTGTGCTGGCATTCTCTAACCGTTGACTGAAAAATAAAAGTGGTTGAAAAGACTTCTTCAACGCTTGGTAGTGTTGGCTCCCTTGTCTCATGAAAGAAATGACGTTGTCGGTTGCTGGTACAATGGATGAATTTCAGGTGATGTATTCTCAGTGTATTTGGTGTACGCCTTCTCAAGATTTCTGAAACACTGGCTTCAGATTGTTTTCATGTGTGGAAAATGATCTTACAGGCTAGAGACATGGGATTATATAAAATATATCATATGCACAACTTGATGATTAGTAGAAGTGGAATGTAGTAATAGTATGGTGGAAAATCTTGTTTGGGGCTTGAAATCTGCCTAGTAAAAGGAAAGATTTTTAAGATCTTTGCTCCAGAAATGAAGTGAGGTGGAATGGATGAAGATTCAGTTCAGATTTACTTGAAACACATAGTAGGAGCCTTTACAACGTTCTTGGTAACAGTCTGAACAGTAACAACTTATTTTGACTAACAGTGCAATTATTCCTACAGTTTCAGCTGTCAAAATTGTGGATTTAATTACAGGAATTGGAATGACAGTGCTCATTGCAAGGAGTAAACAAGTCTGAGTTCTAATAAAGACTTCTTTTTCAGCCCATCACAGAGCACACAGAAATTCTGTGGCAGGTTATCTGCATCCCGTTCCAGAAAGCTTTACAAAATCTCTGACTGCCAAGTTTGGGTTTGGAGGAGCAGAGTCACGACCAATTATTAGAATGTTTTTAATTGCTGTGGAGAGAAAAAAAAAAACCAACCAACAGAAGCAAAACACACACCCCACCCGCCCCCAAGCTTCCCAGGGCTTTGGAACTCGTTGCAGTTATGTGTATGTAGGACAGAGGCAGCGTAAAGAGAAGCGGAGATGTCCTTAGACTGTTCTGCCTGTGCGTCAGCTTAGACCTCACGGCTCTAACAGTACCTCAGACGTTCAGTATTCTTTTTGTTGCTTAAATCTGTTCCGAGGCTACCTCAAAACGGGATTGTGTTGGTTTTTTGCCTGTTAGAGATACGGAAGGTTTCTGGACGGATACCTACTCTTTGGCGATGATGTTTTTTCAGTCTTTGAGTGGTGTGTCCCTTTCTCTTCCCTTGGGTGAGAGATACTTTGATGGAACTGGCTAGAAACGCTCGCTTGTGTCAATCGAGCGTCATCGCGATCGGGAAACAAAATCGGTACGTGGGTTTGGTTAAGTTTTTTCCAGTTAGGATACAGATTCAGCTATTGATTGGTAGCGTTTCAGTTGCTGTGCAAGCACACGTGTGAGCAATGGACGTAATATTGACTCATTTTATTTTCAGTCCTTGTAGTTGTTTTCTGTATAGTGGATTTTAAATTCTCATAAATGCTGCTTTGAGCAGCAACCAATTTTGTATGTAGACCTTAATTTTCTATAATTTTGTACCAGTTACTTACTTCTACTATTTTCTGTTTATTTAAGCAGACTTCATAATGATGGAATTATATATAAAACGTGATTAATGTTGAGATTATTTTATTCTTTTTCCAGTAATTAAAGACTCCGGGAATCTGTTTGTTAAATAAAAAGGACACAAGAGAAATTCACCAGGAACTGTTAAGTATAGACCAGGGAAGAACGTATGTAGTAATAATTAAGTTGTATCTTCGGAAAAAACAGCGTGCGATTGCTATTGCCAAGAGGTTTCAGTATAGCTAGGTGTAGGGACTCCGAGGTTGTTTTCCCAGCTCCTGTTTGGACTTGCTGCGTGACTGTGAGTAAATCACTCTTTGCCTCTGTCTTTTAATCTTTAAAATATTGATATCTCCCTATGCCTTTTGAAGGCTGGGAGGATTAGTTAGTTAATATTGATGTGCTGTTTTGTAGGTCTGAAGTGCTCTATTAAATAATTGAGAATGCAGGCAGCCCGGTTTTTTAGGTTTTTTCACTGGGATGTTTTGATGTCCTCATGAAAGGAGTCACTGGCCCAGATTCATGGCCAATAGAAATTATTTATTTGTTTTAAAAGATATTAAAAGCCATTGTTGCAACGTCAATTATGTTGAAATTAGCTCACTGAAAAACATAGCCACCGGAAACTGTCACCATTTGAGAGGAAAGGAAACTTATTACAAGTTTAATCTTGAAATAGAAATCGATGGCAAGAACTGTGCTGCAGTCCCTGAAGCTACGTGCAGGATCTGCCACACGAGGTCATCGTGTCCTCGGTTCTCGCTGAGCTGGCTGCGAGAAGAGCATTAGTGTTTCAGCAGTGAATGGCTTTGGGAAAGGTAAAGAAGGAAGAGGTCACTTCCTCGCTTTGCCAGAGCAAAAACATTAAACTGATTAGTAAATACTCTACTGAATGAGATGTATCCTCATGTGGAGGCAGGGGAATTAAGCAAGCCCCGTTGGATTAAGGGAAAGACTAGAAAAGTCTGAGCTAATGGGAAGGGTTTTGACACCAGAAGGTCTTCCGTGCAGCCACCAGCTGTTTCTGTTCCGTGAGTGAATATTAGCGCGTGGATAACGCTAATCCTGGTGTGGCCGAGCGATACACTCTTCTAGCGCTGAGCCATCAGGCCCCAATGCAGGCAGGGAGCAGTACTATTGCTGGCAGTGTGCAGGGGAAAATAAAGCAATTATGCGTTTTACTAACTGAAGGCACACACAGTACTTAACCTGCCAAATATAAGCCTGAGCTGCGTACGGCTCCTCTGAAATTCTGATTGAAATCCAGTAGTAACAAGGAGTGTGGATTCCATACTCTGGGAGTACGTGGTGAAGTGGTTTATTGTACCTTAGGTTGGTATTGAGCGTGGCTGTAAAATCAGTGTAATGCACAGAGCCTAAAAGTCTAGGCTGTTGTGTCTAGGTGACTCTGGTTGTTCTTAGGTCTAGGTTTCAATCCGTGGGTATAAATAATGGGACAGCAGCGTAAATAAGAATATAGTGCATATTAAATTAGAATGTAGGCTGTTGCCCGTTTCTTGGCTTTCTGCTGATTGCTCTTCCCAGTGTCTCGGGCAGGGGGTACATTACATATATATATTTCCAGAATGTCCCGGTAATCCAGCTTGCAGCATGTATGTTTGCTGGCTAATAGTACCGACCGACTTAGAAAAAGGCAGTTGGTTCCCCAGAGTAACTTCCAAAGAAGTTGCCAGTGCAGTTCGTTCAGAGTACGTTCCTGTGCTTTCTCCAGACCTTTCTATCCTGCATTTTGTGCTTTTCTCTCTGATTTCCTTTTAAGTTGTTGTGGCTTGTCTTTTAAAAAATAAGGTCTTGTACAAGTTGTAACAGACTTGTTAAAGCCAAAATTTCACTCCTATGCAGCCTACTAGAGGATGTGGCTTCTGCCTCTGTCCCAGTTCAGTATCTTACGTTTTCTAGTCCTCTTCTTTGAGCAATCCTCCTATGTTCGCTCACTTGATTGCTGGGGCTCTTCTGAACTCCTCCTGGCTTCCGTCCTGTCTATGGATGTATGCTAACAGCATGCTCTTTTTTTTTTTTCGTAATTACGTTCAGATTTACCTCTGCTAGATTCTTAAAACAATAGCTATTGCTGTCTGCTGAGTTTCCAGAGCACCTTTGGCTCTGCCCTCTCTGTGGGGATAGCTCATGGCCTTTACCCTCGCCCTCTCAGCGGCGTACAGTGGCCTCAGGTCATTGACTGCTTTGTTGCGGCAGACGGCTGGGCTGGATCGGCCGCCTGGGTCCGGTCTGTGCTGCGCCTCGGGAGGAGACGACCCGCAGTCATAGAAAGCAGGACTTGACTTTTTTAGGTATTTGTTCCTGGTCTACTCCGCTGCGTGTTTCGTGAGGGTTTACTGCGATGGTCCAGCATAGTTGGGTAGGTATTTCATGTGTGCGTGTCCTTGTCAAGGGTTCCTTTGCTCCCTCTGCTTTATTATTATCTGGGGAATAGACATCACGTCGGCTAACTAAAAGCTTGTTCAAGTGGGGTTTCTGTTGCAGTGTACTGTGGCCACAGCCTGATGATGATGGCTTGTTAGGACGCCGTAGCTTTCATGGCCTGCTTTCACTGCAGTTCTTACCGGAGCGCGCTTTAAACATTCTGGTTTCTGAATGGTAGACTTGCCGTGTATTGTGACAAAGGAATATAGCTCCGTTTTGTGGAACTGAGCAATTTGAGGTCTCGGAGAGTTAACTGAGCTTCCACGAGGCTGGGAGCCCTCCTTTTCTCGGGCAGCCTCAATGTTCAGCGTGCCTCCTGCTATTGTGCATACCCTTACAATCAGGTTTTTGTAGCTAATGAGTGCCCCTACTATTCTTAGACATTCAGCTGTGAAGTACATACTGATCTCGCGGTTTCAGCTCTTACCTGCTGAGATTTACTCTCTGTCCCCTTTGAACGTAATCAGGGCTTATGCGCAAGCCTAGCCTTTTCCTCGGAGGACAGCGTGACGTTTGTGGTTGTGGTGGATGATTGTCCTTCTGCTTGTGGCTTCCCATCCTGTTCAGCATTTTAGTATGGGCAGGACATCTTTGGTGGTGCTATGGCATGCTACGGTCTAGAAATGATTTCTAATGGTATCTGCCAAATCGTATGGCTATATCCCACATGTGAACTTGTATGATACAGCTAGAATCTTGGTTGCCTTGGTAGTTATTCATTATTTAGCTCATGTAAGTAATGGCTTTTCGTGGTATCTGTTAATGGTCTATAGTTGGTCTATGCCTACGGTGGGGCTGGTAGAATTTGTCCATGGCGGAGATGAGTCGCTAACTCCTCCTGCCTGAAAATTTCCTTTTCTCCCAAGGTTGTTCACCCATGATACACTCAAAGTGATAATGCATCTTAGTGTTATGTTTTATTGACGGTCTGCACTTGCCCGTTTCTCTCAGATGAAGAAATCTCCAGCATCTGGTTGCACTTTTGGCTTTAAATACTGCTGTTAGCATTGCTTCTGGGATTGCCTTTACAATCCAGCAGGGATCATATTGGCAGTAGGTCAGAAAGCACTGCTGAAAATGTAGCAATTCTCTCTCTGCTGGCTGTGGAGCATGGACTGAAGGTCTCTGGGTCTGTTGAAGTCCCTCTGCAGAACCCTCCTTTCGGTCACTTTTTGTCAGGAATTTTCTGTCTCCACATTTGTTGCGCTGTCTTTGAGGGTTTTTTGGTTGCCTGTTCTGCTCTTCTTGGCTCTAGCACCGGAATACAACCTGATTCTCCTTCTGCATCTGTCGCGCTGCTACCCAGGGACTGAACTCTGCGTTTCATTTACTTCCAACACCGTAAGCATTGGATGGCGATACCTGCACTGCTCCGTCATTCTGCCTCCTGAGCTCCTGCTGTCTGAGCCTGTGCACTTAGGCTAATGTTGGCATACTGATCCTTGTCTTGGATAGCTGTAGTTGCTTTAGCTCTTGGAAGACACTTATGTAGGGGATTAGATCTGTCCTACAACATTTCCTGCTGGCTGGAATAGGATGTCCATTGAATGATCTTGTTTTTGACTAGGAAATACGTCGGGTCTTGAAATTAGACACAGATACTAGAATTCTCAGCCTCTTAATGTAAGTACTGATTTCCACTTCTGCTTGTTGATTTCAGGGTGTTAAGTTTGGGGTTTTTTTATTTGTTGGTATGTTTTACTAAAAACATTTATAGTCTCACGGAGCACCATGTTCATAGAACAAGGCATGTAATTAGATTTTTTTTTCAAGCATTACTGCATGCAAAGTGCCTGGGTTTTTTTCCCACCCTCCTTTTATTTGAGCTAGAAGGTGGCTTTATGTCTTTGATTTTTATCTCCTGTGTCCAACTCGGTGTATGGATTTCTAGGCAAGAAAGCCTGGCGGCTCATGTTACTAGCGAGGTTTTTCCTAGCGTCCTGCCTTTCTGCTGTGTTTCTCAAAGTCAGTTATCGTGAATCCCGTTACCTTAACGAGCTGCCAGCGTATTTTGCGTTTCGTACACTGAATAAAGCGTTAAGACTCCATATAAAATGCAGTTGGCTTTCCTTATTTACCAGAAGATCTCAGCTGCAGCATAGCTTCCTAGAGGTGTGTGTGAAAATGAAAATACTGTGCTTTAGATTCTGTGCTTCTGCCCTGCAGGCTTCTTCATCCACACCATCCATTTGGGAGCTGCTGCGACCCCCAGTGTCACTTCCACCTTTGTTTTCCGGTGCTGCCTCTGACCTGGGTTAATAGTTGCAAGATCACAGTACTGGTTAAACAATGGCTATTATGACTGTATGTAGTTTGGTTTTATTATTTTTGGTTGGGTTTTTTAAGGGGACTGTGGGATCTGTGTAAAATTAGGTCTCATCTGAAATAATAACACAAGTGTTACTGTTTGGAGGTCCTTGGTTCTAGTTGTGACTGTTGTGGTATATGTGGTGTTGGACGGGTTTTGCTTTTCTGAGCATGACTCGTTGGTAGCACCGTACTGCTGATAGCAAGGAGTGCCTTAAGGTTTGTTCTGTATTTTTAACTGTTTAACTGCTATATGAATGGTTGGAAGGAGCTAGAGGGAAGCTCTTAGCTGCTGTTTTTTAGAGAGGGACTTGAGACAGACCTTAAGGGAAAGAAATGTCCTTACACATCTGGACATAATTAATGCATAGATATACCTGAAATGAAAAGTAAGATTTAAACAGATAATGAGCGAGTAGAGTGTACCTTTTACCCAAATAAGATGTAACGCTAGTAGGAGCCAGGATGTGGTCTGTGTAAACCATGCTTGATGCTGCAAAAAATAGACATCTGGGAAAATGTAAGGGGTGGAAATATTTGCATGGGAGTTGTCAAATGATATGGGAAAAGGGAACCGCGCTTAAAAGTTCTACTAATACCATTTCTGCAAACTTCTGCCTGTGGCAATGGAGACAGACTACAAATGTAAGACCCCTGGAAAGTGAGAAATTGCCCCAAAATGCCGTGTGGTCAGCCCGGGTAGCAGGGGGTGCAGATAACCACGATCAGGAGCTGTCAGTCTTTATTCAAGTAAACCAGGAGATATTTGCTGCTGATACCTGGTTGATGATAACCCCTGCCCCCTCACAAGAAAGGGGAAGATGGGGAATGTATGAGTTGAAGAATAACCTGTAGTTGAAGAGTTTTGGTGCAGCAGAAGCAGGGTGGGTAATGTAAAGGGTGGTAACCGTTTAACAAGAAGAATGGAGTGAGAGAAAGCTGAGTGCAAGGGAGAGGGATCTGCGATATTGGCTATCACCAAGGATGAATCAGAAGAGGAGTCTGGCTCAGGCAGAAGTTAAATAAGCTAACATAAGAAATCTGCTAGGTTTAGAATATTCTGCGATTAATCCGATTTTGTCCTGATGCACTGTAAATCTAGACTATCTCCGGGTATTCAGCAAATGCCATGTACTTTTTAAGGTACGGCCTTAGTTGTGCTAGGCCAGGTATTTCGTATTATGATTTCTGCGTAAAAATCTGTAGAGCTAGAGAGACAAGTTGTTTACTGATACCACAGAGACTGACAAGGGGTCCAGGGACAATCCTGCTGAAAGTGACCCTGTTCGATCCCACAAGCTGGAGAGGCAGACATGTTAGAGAGGGAGGTACTCATATGGTATAGCTGATTTTCCTCTTATCGATACGGCTTTTACATTTTTATTTGTCTGGCAGGATATGAGAGAGAAGGAGATGCCCTGGACTAAACCTTTGGCTTATGATCACTATTGAAGCTTCGTTTCAAAATAGTTGCACAGAAATCAAACCAGGAAACAGGTCATAAATAGAGATGGAGAAGCTTTCTGTCATTGCAGGAAATAGCTATGCTGGGATCCAGGGTGAGACTGAGGTATTTGTAGGCTGGCTTTGAAGCGGGCTATTGCTAAATGGAATCCATTAAGACCTCTGCAGCACGTGAAATCCATCGAGACGCTTGGGACACACCGTTAGGGGCTAGCGGGGCTATGCCGTCAGCAGTAAAACAAACACTGGGTCCGCTTCAGCGACAGCCTGTACGATGTGCACGTTCTTTTTGCTGAACAGCAGCATTTCATCAACTTGCTTCGGCTTTGCACAAGTGCCGAGAGAGGAGAATCGCATCCACGGGATGGTGTTTTTCTGTCCTTCAGTGGCCGAAATGAAGGTTCTTGGCTTTTTTGAGAGGCCCGTGATGGCTGGCAGATTTGGAACTTGTGGACTAGCGGTTCTTGGCACTGGCTTAGACCACTCTTACAGATGTGATATGCTTTTATGGAACTACTGTGAGCCTCCTGAGAGAAGGCTTGCTTTCTCTGTTACCTTTTTGCAAATCCTTTGGCCCTTGGCCTCAGGAGTCTGCAGCCCACAACTTGGAGTTAGTGTTGTAGATGATTACGACTGGTTTGGCGTTTTCTGGAGGAGGAGCTAGTTGTGTGGAAGCGATGGAGTCAGTAGATATTTTTACTGTGCACGTGGAAAATTATATGACCCTTAAACCACAAATGGGGAAAGTAAATCCTTTCGGAATGTCTTATTTTAATGCCCCGAAGGTGTTCCGAGGAACAGTGAAACGCTGCAGTCCGAGCCAGCCAAGTGTAGCACCTACACGCTGCCTATCTAGATTACCAGTGAAACATGCATTATACGGGTTAGGAGATGTTTCGTGTGTTTGTAAAGGGAGTATGATATTTTATTACAGTAACAAAGCTGAGCTCAAAAAATGGTTTTGAAACCTGCATCAAGTTTTTTTTCAGGACTAAATTAAGGAGTTCCTAAGATTGCCATCGGCTAATGTGACAGTACATGACAAACAGAAGTAGTATTACCCCCCTTTTTTTGAGAGGACTGAGTTCGGATGGAGTGTGGAGTGGATTGTCTGTATCCTGTGTGACCTGGGACATCAGGGATGGGAACAAAATCTGTTTTGGACTTGAACTATTGCTTTGGACTGCGTTCCTTATTGAAACGGCTGAGCGAGGGGTGGGAATGGGCACTGACCTGGATAAAGCAGAATGCGTCACGCAACACGGTGAGCGAATGGGTCGAGCAGAGACTAGATCAAGTAGGTTTATGGATGTTAGAAGGAAACTGATGGAATTTTACTTCCAGGTTTGGAAGTATAGTCCTGAAAGGTCTCTACAGCAGCGAGGTGCTTTGTTGTTGCTAAAGAAGAGAAGGATTGCTCGATTGACCGGCTTTTCTGTAGAAGACAACTGTACAAATAAGTGGAAAGTGCCACTTAAAGACACGCTTGAAGAGCTATTGCAGTATATCAAGTTTACATCCCGTACCTGATAGAAGGAAACGGGGACAGAGTGCAGTTTAAGGTAATCCCAGTACTCCTACGGCTGGAATGATCTATGCTGCTAACCTCTGTCACCTTGAGCAATTGCCAAAGCTCCAGCGTTCAGAGAGCAGGTGGGTGCTGAGCTCCTGCCTTGCCAGTGACACAGCAAAACCTCCGTTCTGGCTCCTGCGTGCTAGACAATCGAGGCACCAACAACAGGAGAAAAAAAAATGGAAGAGTAAGCCCCTTGAGGAATTATATCCTTGCTTTTCTCTCTCTCTCTCTCTCTCTCTTGAAGCCTGTGTAGGTTTGTATGCCCTGGGCAACTTACCAAGGGAAGCATTCTGTGATTTGCTCCTTGTAGATGGTGCTGATGGGGCGAAGGAGCCTTGCTATAAGCCTACAGTGACGATGAAGTTGGTCACACTCTGCCATACCTGTTCCATATCTAGAATGCTGGAGATGATAGGACAGTGCTGCCATGAGAGGGTCATGTGAGTAGGAAGAAGCAGTTTTAATGGCGCTGGATGCTCCAGTGGTGGTAGTAGGGTCAGGCGCTTACACCCCTCATAGTTAGTGAGTAAGAGCTGCTTTGAAGGGCATCTACTGATGTTTTTTCTCTGCCAAATAAACGCAGGTTAAAGAATGAAGAAGGCCATTATGAATCTGGAGGGCTATTTTGTCTTGTGTCTTCTGCTGGCACAGTTATCCTGGTTAAAAAGAGCTTTCTGTCAGTGGCGGTTTTGCCTGGGAGGACTGGAGTAAGTTTTTGTAGCAAGAGCGCATTTTCACCGGGCCAAGGCTGTACTCTGCCTACAAGCCCTTTGCTGGCATAAGGCAAGGTATAGTCGTACTGACGGTTACCTCGCAGCACAGACCTGGCCTCAGTGTAAACGTCTGGGCAAAACAGTTTATTTGAACTGGGTCTTAGTTAAGCACATGTTGTAAGAGAATGAGGGTTTGGTGGTGTTTGTTTTTTTTTTTTTTTTTTCCCCTGGCATGTAGCATATTGTCAAAGGAGAAACCCATCAAGTTAGTGTCTGGGGGGTTTGTTTGATTTGTTTTGTGGTTTTTTTGAATAGCACCTCCCAGTTAGGAGAACATGCTCAGAAAGGACTTGGAAAAGAGTCATTTTTGGTCCCAGAGTTGACAGTGTTTTTGAGTCTCTCTTATCTCTGCTCCATGTCTTTAATTTGCTGGGGGAGAGGGAAAGTGATCTCTAATCCAGCTAAACACACCAGCTCCAAACTTCGGTTTGTTTGCTTGAGATTGAGATATGCAGATGAGCTCTCTGTAAATGGTTAATGAAAGGGGTTAGAGTGGTGGTTTGCTCAGACACTCGTACAATTTGTGGTACTTGTAGTGTGCTTCGGATGAGTTGGGTGTGTTTTCTCTTTTTTTCCTTCTTGGTATTTTAATTCTGCTGTGTTTGAGAATAAGCGTCTTCAGTTTTTGTAAGTCACTGATGGGAGATGGACAAATGAGACACACAGCACAGCTTCTTGAAGAGACCATGTGTCTAAACTTCTGTTTAGTGANAGAATTGGGCTCACTCTTACTGCTTTTGGAAAAAATTATTTAGGAATGTAAAAACAGTGTTGTTGAGATACTAACATGAAAAATATACTGCAGATATAAATAATGTGGAGACAAATTGCCTTTGTTTCTGAAAAGAACATTGCTATAGTATTTAGAGATCCGTTTCACCCTAGAGCTCTTTGTCTTCTGTCGGTAGGTAATTGGGTGTGGTTAGATGTTACAAAGAAAAGGAAAAGGGCATGATGACTACCTGGAAATTAATGGATTGGATTATAATTCACACTGAGCAGGGAGTCTTTCTAGAGGCTAGTGAAAATCTCCAGCTCAGCCCCATTTCTGATTTCTTCTGTTGTCCTAACTACTGTTACAAATTGCTTACCACAGCAGTGTGCTCGTCGCCCCTGGCATGATGTTGCACAACCCCCATCTCCAGTGATTTACAGCAATATTCTAATTTATTGGTGTTCATCTAGTTGTTTGTTTAAAGCGGAATGCTGTGCGAGTTAGATAAATGTCTTCAGACTGGCTGAATGAAGACGTTCGGAGGCGGTAGAGGGCCATTAAAAGAAGAACTTAAAAGTAGCTTCGCTGAACTGTGGATTTCCTTTGACAGAACAGGCTCTATCAAAACAGTCACTAGTAGTAGTTCAGCCTGATCATGGATTGGCTCGTGTGAACTAGTTTCTCATACGTTTGTAGCAGAGAATTTACTATTTGCAAAGAACTGTATCTATTAAGAAGTTCAAATTTTCCTTGTCTTTTTCATTACAAAGGTGGCCTTTGTAATCTTTTTCTGCGACTCCGTCCTCCTGAATCCTTCAGCATTTTCTTCGTTTCCCACGACTTGTCGGCTTTGCTTGACATCTTCATGGAATTTGACCTTCTGGGATTGAAGTGGGGTCAAGTGGGGACTCTGCCAAGAGACTTATCGAGCCCGTCCTCACGGAAGATTTTTCTTCCTTTTCCTTGCTGTGTAATTGGGTCTCGGTAACTCCCCATCAACTCTATTAGATGTTTGGGTACCAGCTAGAAAGTAGCAAAAAGGGCTTCCTTCTTCCACTAGATTCTCATTGAGTTTACCATGTCGTTTGAGGTTTGTTGGGCAGCTCATGTTTTTACGTGACTTATTGTTGGGTTTATTTTCCATAATGATTTGGGAAAGCTGATTATTTTTTCCTCCCAGTCCAGGAACAGTTGCTCATCCTTTCCCATCACTGAGGCAGCTGGTTGGAAATAGGCAAAGATTTCACAACTTTTCGAAGCCAACTGTATTCTTTCCCTGCTGAGAGCCCTCTGGCTCTCTCCTTATCTGTCTTAGAAGAAAAATGCAGCCTGTGTCAACATGCTTCATTTCATTTTTGTCTCTGACTCCACCTAACCTAGCACGGTCCAGGATCATTCTTTACTCTTACTCGAGGATTGTGTGTGATTTGGCTTAATCCCGTGCCCCTACGTCATCAGGGGATGTCACCTAACTCCCTTGACATGTCTCTGTGTAAACTCTCGGTCTGTTTTCTCAGCGATGCTTAGATTTGCAAAGGAGCTTAGCTTCTGGGTGAGCGCGTAAGGTGAAGTCGCCTGGGCTTTCAGAAATCCTTCCTGCCCACCAACCCCTGATGGATTTGGCCACATTCTGCGTGGGCTTTAGAAGGAGCTTCTAGGTATTGTAGTGTTTGTGGGGGGAAAAAATGTGCCTGCAGCATCTAGGCAGAGCGTGTAGTCAGTCAGTGATTCCCAACATGGAGTATTGCTCTGTAACCACACGCAGCATAGTTACTACTCAGTAATCATAACAGCTAATTATGGTTTCAGTTTTTGCTGTCTCATGGTTGCCTTTCCTGTAATCTCTTAGTACCACGGGGTCTGGGGTTTGGCTTTCTTAGGGAGGAAGATGCTCTGAATGTTTTCTGCATAGAAATCTGGCCAACTCGTGTCCGTCCCAGATGACTGAGAACTAGCGGGTGCCATCCACGCATGCACAAGTATCCCGAGAGTCAGGTATACCCCTCCGTTCTACCGGCACTCTGGTGAGGAAAAAAAGCTGTTATGTAGAGACAGTTTCGCCTTAGAGATTTGGAAGGGAGGTAATGAGGGTAGCCAGCGTAGTAGGAAGAGTGTGGCTGTGTACCCATGCCATTGCCACAGATGACGACTCGAGTAAAGAGTCATTCCAGGGCCGTTTAGAGATTTGGGGTTTACCGATCTCAGTTTGAGGTATCCCAAGGTGAAAAGGAGAAATGGAAAGCAAGCTAAGCTGCTTACTGCAGGCCCCCTGAGTTGAAAGCCTTAAAAGTGCTCAGCGTATTGCAAGAACGTCAACTGTGCCAAACTGCGGAGGGTGTCAGATGTGCCCTTTTGCAACCGCCCTGCACCTCCCCATTTGGGCTACGGATGTCTTCATTCACTTGCTGTGTGAATCGATTATCAAGCTCCGGAGCTGCGTTGCTCCGAGTTAAGGAGGCTCGATCTGCATGTTCGTGTTCGGTCAGTCCTAACCTAAGATGTGAATCTCATGGGTTTTTTTTGAATGCCAGATTGTTTGCTGCACGTTTCCATGGTAGTGCTGCCATACGCTTTCCATTCTTATTTGCCAGTGAGCTACTGTGATGTGTGCTATCTTCTTGGCTCTGAAGTCATTGTTAAATGCTCGCATCCCTCTTTTCCTCCCCTGCTTTGTATGCTGTAAGGCTTCACGTATAGAACAGGATCGAAGGCAAGGAGCTTGCCAGGCAGCCTGCCCCGGGCGCTGTGCGTAGCAGGCGGGGGTAGGGGAGCTTCAGGAAGGCTGTGAGATTGGGAAGCCCGGCAGTAACTCCTAGACCAGAAGATTGCTCTTGGTTTTGGTTGGTGGTCACTCCTCAAGCAAGCGTTTGAGAGGCTCGGCAAACAGCCTTATGGCCAAATGTTGTTTGGTGAGGATGCTGGAGATGGGCGACAGGGTGTCCTCGCTCTCTCTAGCCTCGGAGAGCTGGACTGATGTGGGGAAGGGCCATCAGAGTGCGTTCTGGGTGGAAGGAGGCTAACTCCTGAAAATCAGTCCTATACTAACGTACTCAGCCTTCCGAAAATTGTCCTTGGTGCTTCTGGATTTCCCAGATTTGGCCACAGGTTGAATAGTTTTGGGTGTGTGATCGTGTGTGTTGTGGTGGGGTTTTCTTGTTCCAGGTGGCTCCTGCGGCTTTAGGTCTTGTCTTCTGCTTTTACTTCCTCCTCTCTCCAGTGAGTGTGGTTCAGGAATAGACTGGCTACTCTGATGTTTTATTGATGGCCAAAATAGCCTTTGTCTCCCTGGTCCCTCTCAAAGTTATAGTGGCAAAAAACCACCTGATTTCATCCGTTTCTTTGAGAGTCCTTCCTCCCTTTCCTGCTTGTTAAGAAAGGGGGTGAGTGTGTGTGTGGAGTTTGCTGTACAAGCCCAGTGCTTGTGATACAATAAGGCTCTACCTGCCTTCATCAAGTCCCACAGTTACTTGTCTTGGCCACAGAGAGGAAAAAAAACTTCTTGCTCTGTGATAATAAGCTGGTCTGGTGTGCTGATGGGAATCCACCTTCAGCAGAGCCCCAGGGGCTGTGCAGCTACTTGAGAAGAGTTTTAAGCTGAAGCCTGGCTCATCCAGGCTGCTGACTGTTTTCACCTGGCAACTAACAGTTCATTTTTTTTTTTTTTTTTCTTTGCTGCAGTTTGGCCCTGGGCCCTTTCAGAGGCCTCTGGGCACAAGATAAATAATCTCTTTTATTTGTCGTAGGCACCTGTACAGTTCCTGGTATGGCTGGCAGTATCTGAGACTCTTGCAATCCTCCAGCGTGTGCTGCTGTGAAGCTGAAAGGTGACTTATTCCAGGAGTACAAAGAAAAAGCAGAAATGCATCAAAGGTAATGGAGGAAATCCGTAGCAACGGCTGTGGTCTCTTTCTGACCAACTCACAATCAGTGTATGCTTCAGCTGTACGTGTGACTTAGTATTTTGGTTGGGGGCTTCCAGCTTTGCGGTTATATGACGGGAAGAGAGGAAAAACATAAACTGCTTGTCTAGTGTCAAGGTAAACAGTCATTGTCCAGTGCGTTTGAGATTTGGCTGTGGGCTGAGCAAGTGTGCCCTGAGTTGTAAACCAGTGGGAAAATATCTTGTGGGAAGAACCTCTGCGGTCTTGTGACCCTAAAGTAAAGTGGGATTAGACTCTGGGTTTGTTCCATGCCTGAGTAATGCCACAGAAGAAAAGGAAAACTGGTCCCTGCGGAGTGTAAAAGGTAGTGTTAACAATGGGACACTGTGTCTGTGCTACTGTTAAAAAAGGGTTTAGCTCAGAGACCTGTCAGCATTTAATTACAGTTGACATTCAAAACAGTCTTTCTTGTAGGTAAAAGAACATTTTATTATTAAATCTGCTCTTACCTTCGCAGGCTCAGGGTGTTTGAATTGGTTCACGGGGGCAATTAAGCACCTAAATCCTTTTTGAGATGAGATCATGCCAGTTCTTTCCGTAACAAGGGTGTACAATGTTTATTCCTGCTTTTTATACAGCTGCCATTTGATTTTTTCTTTTCTTTTTTTTTTTTTTTTAAATTGTCCTTTGGCTCAAATATCTGAAGCTAACCTCTCTTCTTTCATTGCTGCAGCCCTGTGACTGTTGCCTTATAATTATAAGGCACCTGAAAGGAATTTAGGCTAACAGTGATGTTCCTTCAACATGTTATTACATCACCCATGAAAAGATCAGAGAGATAACCCTTTGTCCTAAGTAAATTATAGAAAGGAGAGCTGCATAAGCAAGCTGCAATTACTATTTGGCAAAAACAATGTGTGGGTTCGGTAGGGTGAGGACCAGATGACCTCAAATGAAAGCCGCCTCTCGGAGAAAAGAGGTGTCCTGCTGATGAAGTCCAAGCTTTGGAACACGAAAAAGTTCCAGAAACAGACTGGTTTTCCTTAATGGTAGGTGGTCTCCTGAGACCACGTAGTGAGGTATAAACAGTAATAGCTCCAAAAGTCACGCTGCTGTTTAAGATGCCCCTTCCCGCCATGGTTTCGGGTAACAGCTAAGATGTGCTGAAATTCTAGCTGTGCTCCAAACAGCTGATGAGTGACGAGAGCTCAGATACAGACTCCTTAGCATTCAATGGATGCCCAAACAAGACTGATACCAAAGGACGGTACTGTCCCAGACTAAAAGAGGAACAGCCTATACCACAGACATTAGGAGTGTCATATGAAAATGATTGTGTTTCTGTCTGTCTGTCTTGAGATGAGACTGGTTGAGATCTTCTGTGGTCTGAAGCACTCGGGACCAGCAGATTGGAAATTCCATATTTGAGGTGCCCTTTAGCTCTTAACCAATATGGAAGCTCCCTTGGTCACCAACAGGTTTCAGACTAGTGGTCTTCAAGGTGTCAGTCGCTCTCTTCATCACTGGAATTGTTGGAAGCCGTCTGGTTCGCTGTTTTCTTAACTTAATTTCTAGTTGTTTCTTACGAATGCACATTTTAACGTGAGATTAGGTTCTCTATCAGTTAGCACTGGATTCTATAAAACTTCCAGCTGTGGAATCATGCAATATGAGGAGATGCCTGATGTTGAATGATTTGCTGTTTTTATCTAAACAACTATTAAGGCATAGCGTCACTTTAATGGTAGTCCTTTTCCCCAAAACTTTTTGTTTGCACATTATTTAATAACGAGTCATGTTGATATGTAGCCCCACTACCAACTGCAGGTGGCTCACCAGCATTTGACTACTTTGCCTGATTATTCCTGGTACTTTTTTCAAAGAACAGGAAACACCACTGTCATGGACTCATATCCGGTTGTCTTCTCAAAACTCTTGCTTGGAGACTGCTGGGGAAGTGTGCCGGCTCTTAGCTATAGGAACTTTTTGTTAGAATGAACTGTGTTAAGTACTGAACATCTCAGCCACAGGACAATATGGAAGGCATATCTGTGGAAAGCAATTTCAATGCTGTCTGGAAACAAGAGGCTCCTAAAATTGCAGCAATGACCACTGTTTGTTGTTATTTGTGGTGATGGGGTTTATCTCCTTTGGAAATGAATTCCCGCATTCTCGGGCAAATAACCTGAACGATTGAAACCGAGGGACCTGAAGTACCTTGGTGTTTCTGAAAGCACCTCGACAAGGTGTGTATCCCTTGGAGAAGTACTCAGAATTAATTCATAGCTCTTGAAAGCGTTCCCTGAGGAAGGGGCCGCTGGATGGTGCTGTTGTCTTGTGGTTGGCCACCATAAAAACTAGTTACTTAAGAGGCGTGACCTGTACTGTTAAGGAATTCTGCTAGAAAACTAGTCTTTTTACAAGGTAAGGTTTGGGCTTTCAAGACTGACAAGCATGGTGGGTGATGTGTAATAACATTATGTCATTTTAAGAGAAATTTACGCCTTCTGGTCAAGAAAGGAAAGTTAAAGTAGCGTGGCTAGTTGTGAGCATTTGGGAGTCCGTATTTGTAAAGGCTATGGAATGATGAGCAAACAAGTAAGCACCAGCACCTAGCTGGATCAAAACCCCTAAGTCTGAAAGGTAGTAGCTAAGGATTTGGTCTAAACCCATGTCTTTGAGCTTTCACGAAGTTGTAAATTTTTATTATTTTTTTTTTTTCAAATAAGCTGCTCACCTGAAAGTCAAAAGAGCAATGAAGAGTTAAAAAGGAAGGAGAAGTCAGAAGTTGCTGTAGGAGGACAGTTTATCCCAGAGAACACGAGTGAGCGTGTGTATCTGTGCACCATAGGAGGGAGTCTACACACAGACTTTTCCAGAGGTAAGGAGAACTAAGTCCAGAAGAAAAGCTATGTGTGTGTACAGCTTAGGTCGTTACTGAGGTCGAAACAGAAGCATTTCAGAGAAATGCAGTACCATGGCTCTGTTCAGACTTGTGTGGTCCGACTTCATTCCCGTTGTTGGCCTGGAGGAGCAGAATTGGGAAGTCTGAGCCTCAGATCTGCTGAGGCAAATGCTGTTGGGATCAGGGATTGCAGGGAGTGAGGGTTCAAAGACAGGGCCGTGTGATTATATTTGGCTCTAGGTGATGGTTGGAAGCAGTGTCCTAAAGGAAAGTGCTTTTTAGCAGAAAGTTATCATAATTCAGTTTGCTCTAGTGTTGTGACAAAGATGTTCATCAAGAGGATTTTTTAATATGATTAGTGTTCTTTCAGACACAGAGTCTGAGATGGCTTAAAACGTCTGTCTCTATTTCTGGAAGTGAAGAGGGGAAGACACTTCTTCAAAACCTAGTGCTGTTCTTTAAAAAAAAAAAAAAAAGCAAATTAAGTTTATTCTTTGACTTGACCTTTGAGCTTCCTTGAACAGCTGAGAAGACAGAGGGTTAAGCATTTGCTGCAGGAATCTGGGGCTAGCCCATCGCCTGAGATGGAGTGCTTCAGATGCAGTTAATGCTTCCAGCGCTTTGTTTTCTCGGCAAAAGCTGTCGAGGATGTCACATGTGGCTGTTTTGCCCCCTGGCATTCAGGGAAGAGCTAACTCTGCTTTTTCAGCTCCCAGTCCTGGCATTCCTCATTTAAAATTCCTCACTGACTACTCGAAGCTTTCCTTGTTCATGTCTCTGCAAAGATTTAGGAAATTTATTAGAAGCCAGTGATAGCCAGAGGGCTGATAATATAGCTGAAAGTAAACGATTAGATGGTGCAAGGTGTCACTCTCTTTTTGCTTTTTCGAGTGTGCTGCTAGGTGTTTTGCCTGCTTGGTGGAGTTTAGACAAAAAATGGCTTATTCCTCTACGAGAGAGCAGTGCTTAGTGGTATGAGCAGTATTGTTTCGTTACTTATCGACTAGTTTTGTTTTCTGTGTTCTCAAATGAGAAACCCGGGCTGCGTGTGTTCTTGTCGCTATGCCTTCAGTGACCTTGCAAATGAAGTCAGCATGTCTAACTAGGAGAGAGTGCCTTAAAATTGCTGTGGGAACGAGTCTGAACTGTGGTGTGTTCAGAGTGGCAGTGGGATAATAAAGGTTCTGCTCAGCCAAGCAGAAAGCTGATTTCACATTGGGATGGGATCAACTACATAGCAATGAGCTCACTGTAACTTCTAGTGATGGAGTTTCAAGTTGTCTCACGTTTAGTTAGAGCATGAAAGATAACAGTGAGAAAGTAAACCTGCTTTCCTTGCCCCTCTCCTTCCCCTTCTCAGCCAGAGCGTATCGTGATACGCTGGTCGTGGGCCACGCATTTCTGTCTCCCTGTCCCCGCAAGGGGCGCATCCGTGCTGCGGGACATGGCTTCCCAAAGCCACTTGGGTCGCTGGCTAGAGGGAGCTGTGCGGGTGACGAGATGCTGCTTGGTAAGAGGGGTGAGGAATTGAAAGAGGATGTGGGTCACATTTTTTTAAAATTCTTGATCACATATGGGTTATGGCATGAAGCCACTGGAAAAGTAGACAGCGCTTCAGGTTTAGTCATGCCCCGTGCTTATTATAGCTCTGTTGTGGGATTCCAACAGCTTGCCAACTGCGAGCGCCTATCATCAGATAGTGATCCCAGCAGCAGAGCGATCTGCCTCCTGGGTGGGAAGAGCCACTGACAGCTGCGCGGAGACGCTGGGTGGGAAGAGCTGATGCGCAGACAAATGACATGCTAATCCCGAGTAGGGAAAGGGGTGTGATGCCAACCGTGCAGGACAGGGATCGTTGCCAGGCAGGTATCTGCAGACCTGTTGGCTACCCAGAACAGGCATTCCTCTATTTCTGCCAGTGCCGGCCCGGCTCTCTCAACTTAGTAAACACTTGGGCAAAGCGGAATAGAAATAACATAGCTGGGAATCGAACTCTGCTACGCCTAGGTGCATATGAGGGTCGTTGGGAAGGTTAACGCGGGCGTTTCTGCAGTGTAAGCTGTGTAATGCAGGAAAATTCTTCTGCCCGACTTCCTGCTCGCTTGCTGAGCTTTGACTGCAAGAATAGCGAAGAGAAAGCATGAGAGAGCTCACCAGGGAATAAGCAGCAGGATGGGCTTAGGGAGGACAAAGTAGTAATCTGAGGCTTGCTTGTCAGCAGCCGGTATCCTCTAATATGAAATTACAGCCCAAAATGTAGACAACAAATATTAGAAAACAGTGGTGAAAGTGAATTTCAATACTAATGGCTGATTTTGCTTTCTGTTTTCAACTCATCCCAGAGTTAACTTTGAATTTACTTACATGATGAAGACATAGTAACATATGAAGACATAGCCTGTTTTTGAGAGTGACTGGCACGTTGAAACACAAGCTTAAGGCTATTTCTGTAAGTGTGATGCAGAGTATTCTTACCAAACTGTTGGAATTTCCTGGTAATTGTGGTGTTTTAATTTATGGCCAACTGCGTTTAAGAATGACCTCTTTCTAATGTGATATTTAGTGATTCTGTTTTCAGTAGATAAACTCCCCAACTTAGCAATATGAAATTTGTCTTCCTTAGATAATAATCTAAAACCCCATTAAAACAGAAAGAAACCTATAACTTAATGTTCTGATTATTAACTTGAGGTAGGTATAAACTCTTCGTGTCTGAATGTTGATAATGTTTATCATTAAATGGAGATGCTGGCACATAGATATAGGAGGCCTAGGATCTGTAATTAATACAAAGCCCATAAATATTTAAGGCCTATTACATCCAATTCAACCTTTAACACATCCTTTAGTATTGTTAAGTTGAAAATAATTTAAAGCAGATGTAGGAAAACAGCTTAAAACAAATCTGGGAAACTCCATTACGGAAAATGGAAATGAGGTTTTAAGACCATCTTGGCGTTACCTGTAATGTTTGATTTATTATCACACACTTCACGCAGAAGCACTTGAACTGACGGAGACCAAAACCCCCTTGGCTCTGCCCAGCCTGGGCCCCCAGCCGTGCCGCGCTCCCTCCGTGCCCCGATGGCCTCTCCTTGGGGATGGCCATGGGCCCTGGCGCTGGTCCTGGTCATGAAGCACAGACCCCTGGACAGTTGGTTTGGACAGCCTTCTCCTGCTGGCAGTCACTGGGAGACGAGACACCCATCATCAGGTAGCCCATCCGGAGCATAGCCATCCCTCTGCCTCTCTGGTGACATGTTTTAAAGTCCCGGAGTCATGTTGGGAATACTCTTTCCTTCTACGTGAGGCGACCTTGCCAAGATGGTAGATCCTTGAGCAGAGGTTTCAAACGGAGCGTGGTTTATCAAGAAGTGATGCGTTCCTGGTGGGTTTCATTTAAACATGCTGAAGGTTTGGAACGTAATTGGTGTTTATTCTCCCAGCGTAGGAAAAGGGTTATCTAAAAGACCTTTTGAGTAGATGTGCAATTGCTTGCTTGCTTGCTTGGAAAATGTGTCTCTTAAGAGTTGTTTCGGCAGTTTAGAGTGAAGTCTTCTAATGGGAGGGACGATGCAGCCACAACATATCCTTAGCACCGGAACTGCATTGCTATTGTCGGGTTTTTACCTGTTTGCAGTGTAGAAGGAAATTCATTTTGTCCCCGTGTATTTGTTGGTTTGAAGGGCTGAATGTGTTCAGGATGACTGTTAAGTGCAAAGCAAGGGGCTACTAACATACTAAACCCAAGTATTTCCAGGGCTTAGATATTCCACATCTGTAGACCGTGGTGGTGCAGGCGTAGCTAGTCGTACTAACAGCGGTGGTTTCGGATTCTTCATCTTTTTGTCTTCTTCCAGTGAGTCAGCATCTATTTCTGTGTAAAAGTCATAACATGAAACACCTTAAAAGGGCTGATCTCTACAACAATAAACAATTAAAAGGAAAAAAGGAATCCTTGCTCCAGTAGAAAAATCAAAGCCAAATTGAGCTTCCAAGGAACACCATTTTTTGATGTCCTTGATAACAGTAATAACAATAAAGGTCATGAGAGCTCTGTCATCCTGAGACGTGATGTTGCTCGCTTAGAAAAGCGGACCCTGCTGAGAGTCAGATTAGGTACGTCTGATAACAGGGATGGAACAGCCGTGTTTATTTCTAGAAAGTGTCAGCCAGTCTGTTTCTGGTCCTTGCTCTTCTGTAACAGTCAGGTATTTATTTACATGGTCTGAAACTCCATGGCTTCTCCCGTAAAAGGGAGTTAATGTATCTGAACACTTAGTACCTTTCCGTCCCCTTTTGTGTGCTGATGGCATGAGATCTTAGTAAGAAGGATGGATGGGGAATGGGATATTCCTGATCTGAGATTACACTGTTGCCAAAAAGGACAGTTTCACCCTGACGCTAGCGGCACGTTTCTGTCCCCTTCCCCTCTGAGCTGCTTTGCGGGGGGAGCAGGGTAAGTTGGGACTAAACTTCAGAGTTCGTGTTGCTTCTCTTCCTGCCCTCGGTATAGTTTCGAGACGTTATTTTTATTGGTAGGTGAGCAAATCTGAGGTCCAGTACGTCTTTGGAAGTATTGCTTTTGAGGGCACTTTGTTACCTTACAAGGAATGAAATCGTAAATATTGGCGTGGTGAAAAGTAATTTTGAAAGGATATTGCATATTATAAAATGTCATGATGGACATAGAAATCTATCAAACTATGCGCAAAATGGTCAGAAGTATGTGTTTTGCTTTGTGTGCTAAGCCATACTGAAGACAATGAAAGAAATCAAGAATCTCATTGATAGCCATACACTGCGAAGAAAGCGTGAGTTGAAAAAACTAAACGGATAACTGTGTATCCGTGCCTGGGTATTTTGTCTGTTTGGGCCCTTCTGTTTTACAATATTAGCAGCTAATTTGAAAATGAATTGAGTACGACATTTTGATTTGAAATATAGACAATGTATATAGAAGTCGGTGACGTATTCAAGCAAGTAAAATTAAGTAACAGCAGGAAACCTGCATATACTAGCGCAACGTATTACTGCAAAACCTTCACTTTGGTTGGACGTGAGAAAATTACTAATGGTGTGTAAATTGGAAAAGGTCTTCAGGTTAGAAATCTGATTTCAGATT